>DWQX01003220.1:0-18593 GCA_018245475.1 Pharmacophagus antenor
TCGTACATCACTGCAGAAACTACAGTGAAGAGCAATAAATTAGGTTCATTAAGGTATTTAAAAATCTTGGAAACTAAGAATATTAGCTTAATTATATAAATTTTCTTTTATTCATAATTAAATGTTACTTCAATGAATATAATAAAATGTATGTGTTACTTTGTGCGATATTCAAAAACAATTATCATAAACAAAAATAACCATTGTCATCTTATAACAAAAAAAGAAAAATATTGTTAAGGCTGCGTGCTGACCACTCCATATAGTAAAAGTTCACTTCTTAAAAGTAAAGACATAGTTAAAGTCAGAGCAGTATTTTACTACTTAGTAGTTAGTAGCTAGCTCCTTTCATTTCACCACAATACGACGAAGGACTATTCAAGTCATCAATGATCATATTCTTTCTAATTGCTTTCACGATCATGGTTTTCTAAAGAGATGTTTCCTCTTTTTGCAATATAAAATTTTCTACTCCAAGAGCTGCCTTTCATCACCTTAATACACGACACAATGACAATTCCATCATAATAGGCAAACTTTTACTGTGCGTTTTAAGCGCAATCTTTATATAAAGTACTACTACTTCGTGGAATCAAAAACTACATAGTAAATCTAAAGTTGTCGCTAGCGGTAATTCCATAACTTCAAGAAAAGAGCTTACTTCTTAACTATGTACAAGTATAAGTAAATACGAACTTATCTATAATGCAAGCTCCTAACACAGTTCCCTCAGTAAATTGAACTTGAAGCCTTCAAACTGATAACAAAACTATTCCTTGTTCTGTGCCGTAATGAATTATCATTTACAAAAAAATTATTATATTACCAAATTACCATAACATTTATTACAAGATCTTTTTTAAATAAAACATTTTGTAAAAGCTTTTAAATAATGTACTCGATTATCAATAATTGCAATAATTTTCAAATACAAAATGTGAGATATATAGAGATAATGTAATAATAAACATGTATATCATATATTAATTCTCAGTTACGCACGTTATCTTATTATCCAACATTTGTTCGAAGCCTTTGTCACCAATATAATAATTTCAAAGACAAACTTATTTTTTTTTCTCAATCCTTATTGTATTTAATGATTTTATAGTTTGTGTATACATTTGTTCCATCTCTTTATATAAATATTATATCTATTTATAGACCTATATTCTATTTCTAATATTCGTGTTAAATTCTTAGATATTACATCATGTTAGTAAAAATAAATCATGTAGGTTTGTTTGTATTTTTTAGTATATTTCTTTGAACAATACTACTCATGTGAGAAATAGCGATTCGTAGACTACAAAATCTTCTTAATATACTATGAGTAACTATGCTCTGACGACTACCGCAAATAATAGCACCCCAGTCTGTAGATTCGCTCTTAGCTTACCTTAAACTCTGTGTTTATGGCTCACTTTCGATCTCACCTCTCGATGTAGTATGTAACTGAGAAATTTGTTCCGAGTCAACAATGTACTATACGTTCAGAAAAACTCCATAAGAGTGCCGCTATCACTATCTATGGATGCTACAATATTTTTAGACCGGTAAATACAACGCTTCTCTTGCAAAACACGCCTATGAGATCTTAACAAAACATCTAAAATTTTTAACATAACTAAACTTTGCTTTTTAACTTTTTCAACTAACCTAAACGGTTAAGAGACCTTGATGGTTTATAACAATAGCTGAGTAGTAAAGTTGTCCTCCGAGCTCAAGATTACAAACGAACCATTTTTACTCATTGTTATAAAAATAGCTGAAAAGTAAAATATATACATATTTTAAAAATTATTATATAATCGTAAATACTGAATATTTTTTATGTATGTCGAAATGTTTATAAAGATATTGAAGATGTTAAATTATCATGAATTAATCCATGTAATGTTTGATGATGAAAATAAGTCATGATTAAATCAAAATTCCTTTATTATTATGTAAGTCTCCATGAAAGTAACAATATTTACAGTGTATAGCGTATTTCGGATGCACTTCTTTTAATTGCTTAAAAGTCATTGTGATAATAAAATCTGTGCTCTTAATCAGAAATTCTGAAAATTTATAAGTTAAATACTACTTTTTTTTTACAATGCCTGAACGATATAACATTGCTTTAGTATAAAAGAGTGTACTTAACCGTAAAACGATCATCATTTCGTAATGTTCTTCTAAAGAATGTCCGCGTATTTTTTTATAAATTACATAAATGAAACGTAATAAGTTACTCTGTCACTAATTACCTGATGTTGATAGTTTTTATCATATTTGCATGAATTCGCTGCTACGAGGTGCAAAATTTAGGCTTGAGCATGAAGCGACATTTAGGATAAAATTAGATGTTCGAAAATCTATTGTGTTATTTTGTCGCTTACATCTATGATCTAGTCGTTAGGTAATTAACAGTTAATTATGAAAAAGGTATTTCTACGTCTTATTCCTTCAGTGTCACAGACAGACGTTGCCTCGGTTTGTTCTATCGGGTTTAAAGGTGGAAACTGAAAAATGGCGAATCCTAAACGACTAGCGAGATTTCTATACGTCTCCAAAAAAATTTGTAATGCCCCTTTAAATGGCAATAAAGAAATTATTTTTTTGTAAAAGAAGTGTGATGGCGTATTATAAAGCGCATAATAAAATATGTATTTTTCTTTCAATAATAGTTTAGTACATTGTCAGTAATATACTCTATAGTATACACAGTTTAATGCCTTACCAATAAATTATATACAATTAACCGATCACGACAACCGATACACAGGAGCACTTTCATCGCATTTTTATTTTTAAAGTAAATTATAACTGTTTATTTCTGTATAACGAGATTTTATTAAAATTAGATACTGTTTGCCAAAATTATATTTGTACTATCAAAACGATGCTGCTCGCGTACCGTTTTGTGCCTGTGTTTAATTGAATTGGTATAATTCATTTTCATGGAAGTACTGTTAACATTTTCTCGGCCTAATTTCAGTGTTATAATTTTATGAATAAACATCCAATATACTTTCATAATGGTGTTTTTAACAATATAAAACATAGCTGCTCAATTAAAAAATCATGTAATACGTATACAGGAATGTTCTCAGTGATCGTGAGACTCTTCAACATAGCATGGATCACGAAATAGAAAGAGAGATTAGCTCCTGGTGCTAGAATTTTGTTGGCTTTTTTTTAATTTCGCTTTTATGGACATTAAAATATATAAATCGACGTGGAATAATAATGTATTTATTAGAAATTGATTAAGGAAGTTGCTAATAAGAAACTTTGCAGTTTTGTAAGTTTTCTGAGTAAATGTTTAATGATAAGAAAAATAATAAATAACAGATTTAAATTTGCCTTTTTGACTTTGCGTGATCACATTATGAAAAATTATCGATTTATATAAAATACGCGACGGCAATCCATAACTTGCAAAGAGTAAATCACAAGGACTAATTAAATAATTTTTGCATCGAAACTCGTTTTAAAATCCCTGATCTATCCGTCTACTCTCCATAGTTTGCCGGGCTTTTCTTAAATGATATTGTTCCTGAGACAAATTATTTTAGTATTAAAATCCTTTCAAGTGAGGTATCTCACTATCTCGGATACAAAACATTTTTTTAATCAGACAAGCTAACACTTGACCTTAATTTCATTTAATATTAAGTAAAAATGGACCGTAGATGGTGAAGCGTGCGCGCCTAGAATTCTCTGGTTCCTATATTTATGCCGAAACACAGCAAAATTATTTAGACGATTGACATCGAAGGTCCTCTACTTCACTACTACTGTGGCCCGGCTACCGGTAAACTGCTGCGCCAAGGAGGTAAAACAGCTTTAATTATAAAAATAATGAATATCATAATTATATATCACAATTTTTAAACTATGGATTTGATTTTTTTTTTAATTGCATGTTTAAATAATTAATTAATTAATAATAAAACTTATTACTGTAATTACTTGAGACAATACTCAAGTCATGTAATTCAAAATTTTATAATCCTTTTCCTAACTTTTCAAAATTTATTCTATAAAACGATATTAGTGAAAGCTTTATGAAAAATAAAGCGTTAGACATTTTAAATGTATAGATAAGCTGCAAAAAATTTGGAACCGTTAGTAGTTATTGTTCTTCTAACCAAGCTATTAAAAAGGTCTTAGTAGAAGCGTGACCTAATCATGAGAGTACACAATTCCTGAGCTTGGCCATAATACTACAGTGCTTCAGAAACACTTGATACATCTGGACATTTTAAATAAGAGGCACCAAAGTATTGTTAATACCAATTTTATGATTTTTCAAGTTTAAAAATTAAATGCCTAAACAAAAAATTTCTTAAATGTGAAATTTCTGTGTAGTTTAATCCAGCAGTACATTTATAAGTAAATTTATTTACCTATAAAATCAAGGGCCAAGGAGGTATAGAACGACGCGTTGCATATACCGTGGTTATTTAATTCGCATACAAAAAACATACTTTCTCCTAAAATAAGTAAGTTATAAATATATATTAATTACATAATAAATGTAACAATTTTAGATAAAAAGTTTACAAAGTGTCTCTAAAAGTATATTTTTCCCCCACGTATTGTTAATGAAATGCAAGATTATTCATTTGAGACCTTCGAGAAAACTTACGAAATTCCTCGCACAACGTGATAAACAACAATGCCTTACCGACTCGGTTGTTTATAGCTTTGTAAGTGACTGCTTTTGTAATGAGAATATAAATTCCGCCTAAAGAGCTATTTAAAAACGTTGTCCATTTGCTTTACTTTAAATGTTTTAAATGAAACAATATTTTTATTCAAGTACTGAAATTAATGGCAGAGTCCGAAAAGTGTACACACTGGTCGTGGCATCACTGTTAAAGTCCAAGCTCTTTGCTTTTAGTTTCAATTAAAGTCCCTATATATGAAAGAAGAAGAAAGCTATCTAGTCACTCAATTATAAATTATACAGGTTTTTCGACATGTGAAATATAAATGCTTTTGCTAATTCTAGACTTTGACTGCCTCCGTGGCGCAATGGTCTAGCCGCTCGCCTTGTAATTCGGAGGTCTCGGATTCGATTCCCGGGCCACAGGAATAGCGGAGCCTGGATTGTGGTAGGGTTTTTCGAATCCGTCTGACTAGCTACCACTCTCAACGTTAATCTGCCGCCTTAACAGCATTGCTGTTTTCTAGCAGTCATACATGTGAGAGCCAGATGTGTTCTGGATGAACACGCTTCTCAGTCTACGGCCTCATTATCATTTAGCATTAGGCGAAAATAAAGCCAAGTATTAGGCCATAACCGATAAAAAAAAAGGCCGAGCGCAAAAGAAAATCTATGCGCGTTAACAATAACAGCACGCAGCTGGGAGCCTAACCACTCGGACATTAGATATTTCTCAAATATCCGTGGCAGTTTTAATTTAATTAAGTTAATTAATTAAGACTAGATATACGCAAAAGCAGAAATAACGCCGAAATCACAATAGTTAATGAATCATCTATGGTAACGTGTATGTCACAATTCTTTATCCTTTGACGTTTAATGTATAATCAATGTCAACGTAATTTGTAGATGATATATAATTCTAATATTATAGAGCTTTGTGAACATAAGGTTAGCTTAGTTTAAGTAATTAGGCGCTCTAGTTAGTGTACATCTTTAAAATCATCTGCCGATAGGCGCCCACTGCGGGACATAAGCCTCCCCCGAGAATCTCTACTCCAATCAGTCGTATGCTTCCCACATCCCCCGGCTTCCCGCGACCTTCAGTATAGCTGTAGTCCATCTTGTAGGGGCTTGCTTACACTGCGTCTACTGGTACGTGATTGCTACTCGAGGACCTTACTGCCCCAACGGCCGTCAATCCTAAGTGTCAATTGTGTAAATTACTGTATGGAGACTACTTCTTATGTTTTAATGTGACAAATACAATGTGGATACTGTGAAAACATTCTAACACCTTAATCACATCACAGCCGTTGCATGGTGAACAAAAACTTTTCGTCTTAACTAAGAAAACTTTTTTCATTCATTTATTCATAGTTTAACATTTAAATAAAAATATTAACCAGAATTTGTTTTGTAATTTCTTACATTCTAGGTTTTTAACGCTAAATTGACATAAACTTATATCACATTTTCATATAAAATTTATATATTGTTAATCATTTTGTTAAAAAAATTAACTTATTTTGTCTACAATAATGAATAGTTAAATAAGTACCATTTACTTTCCGGAAATTAAACCAGGGCTTCCGCAACTACAAGGTAAGAAAATTACTGCATTATTTGCCCGGTTGTGTTGTATTGTTCTTAGTGTGTTTGTAAAGAAAGTTTAAATGTACAACATATATATTTGTTTCCAGAAAATAATACTTAGTAGTAACATCAGACTTGCATGATTTGTTTAGTACTGAAAGATATATAATACTTAATAAGTTACTTGCATTCATTAGTTTAAATCTGTACTATGAAATATTTGACTAGTACATTCCGCGTGTAAAATAAATATATTACGATAAACTTATATCATAGCATAAAAATAAGGTCGTAAAATTGATAACATGTGATCACTTTTCACTTCCGTCGTGCGCTCGCTTCGGAACACCACAACAATAAATAAAGTTTACATTACATGATAAATATTTTTAACTGACAGTGCAAAAATTGCCCATTCCAAAAAAAATAGTAATTCATTATATAGTGTGATTCGTCAAAAAGCTACGTTTATTTTCTCATGCTTATCACTGTCCAGGGCACAGCAATGATCGATAGCTGCCACTAGCTAGACGGATTGGAAAAAAACCCTACCACCATCAATTCCACCACTGACGCGGCCACAGAATCGAACCACGGAACTTCGTGTTACAGAGCACACAGTAAACCACAGTTACACATATGAGAGCCAGTGCATTCTTGTCCAACAGAATTATTATTATCTTGTATAGCAGAATTATATAAGGACTCTTTCTCAACGAAATATCATTCATAAAATTTTTTTAATACATTTACAATTATTATAACCAAAAAACCTTACTTTTGCATGAGACCACAAACTAATAATTTAATACTAATGATTATTGTCAAAAATAAAGTTTTAAAAATAAGTTGTCCATTTTTTTTTAAGTTTCACTTCGCCACTTAGTTAACAACTCATTAATTAATAAAAGGAGATTAAAGTTGAAAAATTGAGTGATTTCTTTTCGCAATTAATTTTCTTAAAAATTGAGAAAAAAAGAAACATACTGTCAATCTGACGCTACACCGCGTCGTCATCAACGTTTTAAGTACACAGAAATATTTTATACCTTTTACCACTGTTCAGTAAATTAAACCTCTATAAAAAGTATAAGCATTTCCCCTTTACAAATATCTTCATTGCCAAGAAAGCCAGTGCTTTTGTTTCTATTATCAGTCCTCGTTAAAATTCGATTAGTGTTCTTCATTGCCCGCGGTACTCGGGAATTAAGACAAAAACGGCACTGTCTTGGCGACAAATTAAATCTCAATTTAAGTTCAACAAAGCTAGACTTCAGCATTCTTTTCAACTGGTCGAATACATCAAATATTGAAAATAAAAATTTTATATGTAATCTTAAAAATGAGTTCCCTAGTTCAAAATTTATTTTTTGATCAGAAACTTTAATGCTTACCAACATACTCATCAACAAGTCATTTGTAATTATTTCAATGACCATAGACTTTATCAGTATCCTCATTACCTCACCTGAACACAGGCTCTACGGATGCATATTATATTTTTTTATCGATTATAGACTAACAATTGTGCTCGATTTCATCTGATGTTATCTGACAATGCGGTCGTAAATGATGAAGTGTGTTCGCCCAGAATATTTCTAGCTCTCAGGTTTGACTGACAGAATACAAAAATGCTGATATGGTGTCAGGTTGCCATTGAGTCACCGCGTCACGGAAGAAGGACAATAATTTTATTATTTTATAAGCAGTACGAAATAATTATAATATAATGCACATATTGTGCACAACTAAGCATTCTTACTTCATTCCAATGAATTTTAAATAAAAGTAAATTTTATTTATTTATTTATGTCGTAACTTAAAAATATATCAGACACGTGGGATAATCAAAAAGTAATGGTTATCTAGAATTTGTAATAATATAAAAAAAATATATAAACTTAAGTCCTCTTTTACCTAACAAAAAATTATATTAATAAGACGTTATCTCGCAGACCTGTGCCAATTAGCCCGCGGGTTACGTGATACGCGAGGCCTAAATACGATGAAGCTATAATAATCGACTAACAGCTTTAACATCTACCAAATACAAGCGGAGCTGTGTTCATTTGAATATGAGCATGCACAGTGGTAGCTTGAAAATGCTAAACAACATGCAACTTCCCGAACGCTGCCCAGCCGAGTTGGATTCGACGATTAACCTCTTTCTCCAAGTTAAACCTACCTAACTGGACTGTTTGTCCCTAGTATACATACTCGTTCACAACTTCGAGTGTAGCGTCACCTACCTTCACTGGACTGGGTAATACATGGACGTTTGACATAATCTTCGTTTTGGCCATGTTCATTTTGAGACCCACTTGGCGTGAGACTCTACTAAGTTCATCGAGCGTAGCGCCGAGATCTTCCAGGGTCTCCACCATGACTACAATATCGTCGGCGAATCGAAGGTGCGAAAGGTATTCACCATTGATGTTAATGCCGTGTTCCCTCCAGTCCAGAAGCTTGAACACGTCCTCCAAAAGCAGCGGAAAACAATTTCGGAGATATGACGTCTCCCTGTCTTACACCTCGCTGAAGTGGAATGGGGTCAGAGCTCTGGTTCTGAAGACGGACGGACATGGTGTCCGGTGGTGGAATAACTTTCCGTAGAACATCTCGATTTCACTTAAGAGCTCAGGTTTGGAAGACACGATTCTACCGTCCTCGGTCTTGAGTTTAGTTAACTGATTTTGCCCAATTGACAAATCCCTCGCGAACACCTTGGAACCTTTGTTGCGCTTGATAGCCTCTGTGACGGTGCTGATATTTTGCTCGCGAAGGTCGCGAGTCAGAGACTTAGAGATCTTTCTATTTAGATGCCTGTATTGGACCACGTCATCCGAGGACGGCAGAATCATTCCTCGTCTTTTCTCCATGAGCCTGAGTGACGGGTCTGAGATTTTGTTGGGTTTGCTGGTTTGGTGGGCTTTAAAAGTTTTTTTTCCCAACCGTCTGGACAGTTTCCACAATCCTGCTGCTGTAGTCGTCCACATCTTCGCACTCTCCTCTCTTATCCTGATGCTGCTGTAGTCGTCCACAGCCTCGCACTCTCTTCCATTCGAAGCGGTTGTGCAACTCGAGCTGAAAGCTCTTGGTGTTCTGAATTTGAACAGGTGCTGGACGAAGCGTAGACTTCATTAGTTTGTACCTTTCCAACTTTGAGTTGATATTCAATGTGCCTCTTACCAGCCGGTGATCGCTTCCAGTTTTGACTGTGTTTATCACAGAGACATCATTGAATATATGCCGTTTCGTCGACAAGATGAAGTCTATTTCGTTTCGCGTTGCGCCGTCGGGACTCACCCATGTCCACTGGCGGTGTTTACGCTTCTTGAAGAAGTAGTTCATCATATAGTCCTACTTTCCATGAAGTCAGCAAGCCTTTGACCTTGGGGGTCATATTTTTGTCAACTTAATATAAAAAAAATATCGCCCTGAACAAAAATATTATGCAGTAATACCTAATATTTTATACACAGCAAAACAGGCAGAACTCACTTCGTGGTAACAAGTACGTTGACGGCCTCCGTGGCGCAGTGGTTCACCTGCTTGCCTCGTAACGCGGAGGTCCCAGATGGATTCCCCGACAAAAAGAGTAGTGGAGTCTGGTTGGTGGTAAGGTTTTTGAAACCCGCCTTGTTAGCGCCTTCATTGTCAATCTACCGCCATAACGGCATCACTGTAATTCTGCAGTCATACATTTGAAAGCCAAGAGAATTCTGGGCAAACACGGTTTATCATGTACGGCCTTATTCTCACTTAAGTTTAGGTCAAATCGAAGTCAAATCTTAGCCTGTATCCCCGTAAAGAAAACATTTTACACAAAAAACTTTTTTAACATTTCTGCACACAACACTACATTGCATTTATTCTTTTTAATTCTTTAAATCTCAAATACATGAGTGTATTTTCGTAGATAAAATATATCTCCTATTAGTACCTAATAATCACATTTTAATATTAAACTTTAATAACAAATATAAAGTTAAAGTCAATCGTTAATGAAGAAACAAATTATAAATTTAATAATTTAAAATGTAATACAAACGTAATAACTAAAAAAATACTCCTTTATTGTTTTATTTACCTACGCTATATCATAATACAATAGCGAAATCGATATTCATATATCACTCGAACAATAGCGATTTGTATTTTGATTGTACATCACTAGCACATACGAATATGCTTAGTTTAGTTGTCACCGTAAAATGAGGCGAATGGAAATCGTAGTTCAGTTTAGTATTATTAGTAATTCCGACTGATAAAGTTTCGTGTTAAACGTCGTTGCCACTTGTAATGTAATAAAAAAAAATAAAAAATGTATCTACTTCGAAATTCCAATCGTTTCCTGCGTACTGAATTGTTAGTATTTTTTGTTTATGAACTATTATTTTAGCTCATTAAAACAGTTTTTACGGGGTTTAATAGTTGTATTACTATTTAACACACAGTCTAGTTGTCAGAAAGAGAATTTAATTAAAATGTGGCGACATTTAAATATATCAGAATTTAATTTAACATTATTTATCGTTTGATATAAACGTTTGGCGATGATCCGTGTAAGAGTTTTATTTGTTCGCGACACA
Source organism: Pharmacophagus antenor (assembly GCA_018245475.1). Lineage (NCBI taxonomy): Eukaryota > Metazoa > Arthropoda > Insecta > Lepidoptera > Papilionidae > Pharmacophagus > Pharmacophagus antenor. The sequence continues at coordinate 10,849 of DWQX01003220.1, forward strand.
GTGTACAAAGTGCCCTGCCGATAACACACGCAAATCCCATAGTCGGCCTTCCGTTATATGAATATCTTAATCTTCAGAAGTTAAGGTTCCTGATCTTAAAAAATATATATATTTTCAATTAATTGTTACTTGTAGCTTTAATATTGCATGATACCTATCAAAAATTCTATATTACCGGTAATCAGATAAATACCCGATTTATCTGGCGCTCGTCCACGCAGATCATCAGGTGTACACTGATTATATGGCTGGCACCCAAACTGAAAGAGATAAAACTTAAGATCATGTCTTTTTCTTTGTGATCTGGTTTTTATCTATAGTTTTATTATGATAAATTTGATATCATATTTTTTAATATTACCTAAGAAAATGTTGATTATTTTATGATTACAGCATTCAAAAATTGCAAATATTTACTACTGCTAGTACTTTTCGACCAAATCAAATACAAACACAGGAAAAAACAACAGTTGACCCTAAAGATGTGAATCTACATGAAAACCTCATGAAAGACTGGTGGGATGAGTTTGGAGCAATCAAGCCACTACATGCTATGAACCTAGTGAGGTATCACTTTTTATATCAGAATTTTTATACAGATTTATGCTTTAAACTTATAAATAGTACAGTAATTTATTATTAATCAGATTAGTCAATCATGAGAAAAGTATAATAACACTTTTTTTCCTAATTACCACCTTAAACTATTTTTAAATTGATCCAGCTGTTAGGTTGGATTTGCCTGCTATGTTTTAGAAGTACAGATAGATGCACACTTTATAATTTATAATACACTAGGAATCAAAAAAATTGGTAAGAAAACAAACTGTCATATGAGCACCATATTATTATAGGTAATATTTATAATTTATTGGCAGGTGTACATTCTCGTCATAATGTTTTTTTTTTATTTTTATGTTACATGATTTTCATTTTACTTATTATAATAAAAAAGTTATGAAAAATTAATTTAAAAAAATTACAATTTGAATTGTATTTCTGTATCAATATATTGCCAAAATTTTAAAACACCTATTAAAGTTAATGGAAATTACTATAAATATATTTAGGACAGTGTAATTATGGCCAATAAAATATTTATGACTTATTATTTATCAGGATTATTTACTTAAAATTAGGTATTTATTTTGATATAACCGGGATTTTCTTTCTTCTTTGTCAAATTTTACATTGATATACAGGCCTGTGTCAACATGCTAATGATCAAAAAAGGAAAAATATTACAATACAGAAAAGAAAACTGCAGGAACTGTTCAACAACTCGCATTCACACATCACAGCATTTTCTAGGAACCCATTAACTGTGTTATAGGTTAGCTCTATTGATTCATATAATTAAATTATTTCAGAATACCTTTCATAAGAGATGGCCTAGTACAATGTTCTTTAGATGAGAGAAAAGCTGCACCATTAGCTAAAAAAAAAATTTTGGATGTTGGGTGTGGTGGAGGTATATTGTCTGAGGTTCGTGTAATAAATATTAAAAAACTAATATTGTATATACTATTAAAATAATAAAGAAACAAATTCATAATTAGGAATCAAAATTAAAAACAGTTCTTTTTTTTTATTAAATTGCAGAATAATTAAATTAGCAGAGAGTTAATCTCGGTAAATATGAAATCTTCCTCATATTAACAGAAAATTTATGTTTCTATTCAGCTGTTTAACTCTATAAATGTTAGAGTGAACATTATACCACAAAATATTGGTAGTCCAGAGGGCTTGAAAAAAATTATATCTTCAAAATTGCGATAATTAAACTTACTTAATTTAAACTGGTCTCTAAAAAAGGAAAATGTCTTCCTGTAAGGAACTATATTACACTATTATTTTAGGGTTTAGCAAAAATAGGAGCAAATGTCACTGGTCTAGATGCCGGCAAAGATTTAATTAAACTAGCAAAAGAGCACAGTAAATTAAATCCAAAATTGAAAAACAACCTACCCACATATATTTGCAAAACTATTGAAGTAAGTAAAATTATTTTTGTTCATGTTTCATTTGATCAGCATATATCTGTCCACTGCTGGATAAAGGCCTTTCAGTGTGCTACTGAGCACAGTCTATGGCCATGCTCTTAGTTCATCTGTAGAGGTATGTGGACGACTTTGGTTCTCGGTCAGAACACTTCGTTTCGAATGCCATCAATCAGAGAAACACCGACTACAGCTCGCTGAACGATTTTGAACTTGTGGCCTATGCGTACCTTGACCCCGCATTTCACTTAATGTCTTAAGAAGTATAACGTGGCGGCGTTCACTGGTGCCCGGCACCTTAAAACAAAATCCGTAGTGTGAAGAAATATGGATGCTTAAAAAATTTTCATATTTGTAATCGAATTACCACTATTTATTAAGTGTCTGTGTTAAACGCATGCTGTTCAACGGTAAAAAAATATTTTTAGCTTATATAAAGGGTGTCTCAGATCGTTTTTCGTTTTTGAATTGACCACTACCCGTCAACCGCAGGTAGCAGGGGAGGGGAGTGGTCTCAATTGCTTGGCCGGCTTGTTAAGTTTAGTAGCCAATAATCGTGTCAAGGGATCGAAGCGCGCATTTTGCATGCGAGCGTATTATAAAAACAACGATTCCTATACTGTTGTTCGTCTTCTCTACAGGACATATTTTAATTGAACAAGCTTAAAACATGTACCAAGCGCCAATTTAATTAAGCATTGAGTGTGCAAGTTTGAAAAGACTGGGAATACAATGCCGGACAAATTGTCTGGGCGCAAAAAGACACTAAGAACGAGTATAAACGTCGACCGCGTTCGCCACTATGTTATGGACAACCCACTACTCGTTGAGATCGCGCGCAGCTTCTCTTAATTTGAACAAATCTACGGTTCATCGCATTATTTCGAAAGACTTACATTTTCACCCCTATAAAATTTTTATTGTTCAAGAAATGAAGCCTGATTATTCTGATAAACAAGTCAAATTCTGCAGGACAATGAAAAACCATTTTAGGAGATTCAATAACATCTGGTTTTCCGATGAAATGAATTTTCACATCAACGGTCACATGTATATACAAAATTGCAGATACTGTGCTTCCGAGAATCCGCTAGAACTGCATCAGAAGCACTCGCGAAAAGTTATTGTTTGGTTTTCCATATGAAGTTAAGGAAATATCGGACCAAATTTTTTGAGGATGACCGATATCGAACTCAGACCGTTAATTCTGATCGACATTGCCATATCATCCAGACTTTTTAGCTATAGAAATACAAAACCAGAATGGCTACAATCGTAACACCTTTTTCCAGCAAAATGGAGCCACTTCTCATATTACAAATGACTCATTAGCTGCTCTGCACGATTTATTCCCTGGAAGAATGATAGATAAGATGCCGAGGAGACATCAACTGACCACCGAGGAGCCCTGATTTAACGCCTGCTGATTTTTTACAATGGGGCTACCTAAAAAGTAAAATTTACAATCCATTGCCATCCAACCTAAATGTTTTGAAGCAAAAATCACTGAATAAATCAACTCTGTTCCAAGAGTGATGCTTGAAAATTTTAGCTCCAGGTTAAATGAGTGTGAAGAAGCGAATGGTGCGTATTTACAAACGGTTGATTTTCATAAATAAACTTCAAGAACTGCTTTTTTATTTAACATCTAAAAACAGTTTGAGACACCCTTTAGGTTTGTACTTAGCCCCAATCCCACTTCATGTCAAGTGATGTAAAAAATATTGGTGAATATATTTCTCTTTTTCTCTTAATATTTAAGACATTAATGCTTATTTTAGGAACACTGCCAAGAGCGACCAAAATATTATGACGCAGTTGTAGCGTCTGAAGTCATTGAACACGTAGCTGATAAAGAATTGTTTGTAAAGTCGTGCGTGGAAACGCTCAAACCTGGTGGAAAGATATTTTTCACAACCCCCACTAGGTCCCGAGCTGCGCAAATTTTAGGCATTTACGTGGCTGAATATGTGCTGAAAGTGATACCTAAGGGTACCCACCAATATGAAAAATTTATGACCCCGCCTGAGCTTTCATTTTTATTAGAAAGGAGTAAGTATTTATTAAATATGTCATCGGCTATAGGCTAACACTTGACCACAATTTCACATAACTTTAATTGACTACGAGACCGTAGATGGTATAGCGTGCTAGCACAGGATACTCTGCCTCTCGCACGTATGATTGCTGGAACACAGCAACGCTGTGATGGCGGCAACTAGATATTGAGGATGGTAGCTAACCAGGAGGATTCTAAAACCCCTACCTCTGTAACCCAAGTGCTGTAACAAATGGCAAAACAAAGGATGTGGTATATGGTGGTTACGAAGGCAATCAAAAAATATTAATAAACATTAAAAATATGACATTTTATTTTTATGAACTCAATTCCAGCGCGAGTTAATTACATTACAATTATATTTTCTTTAAATTCTGATTATAATGTATCGATTGTATGTATTATATGTATTAAATACATAATGGCACGACATAATACAATCGATGAAAATGTATTATTTCATTTTTATGTATCCATTTTATTCAATATACATATCATATTGTTACAGATAACTGCCATGTGGAACTTTCGTATGGATTGGTGTATAATCCATTCTCCAATAAATGGGACTTTAGTACATCGCAATTACTTGTTTTCGCAATGCAAGCTAAAAAGTTGGCGTGAGAAATATACAATGAACTTTTTATTTTACAAAAATGTGGAGTTGTTATTGTAATAAATAATTCTTAATTTGCATTTATATTTTTTTTATTTAACGTGTTTCTGTTCAAATTCTTCCTTTCGCAATAACCGGCGTGCCTGGCTATGTTCTAACGAATTAATTCTTCTAAAAATAAATCTTGTTTTATTCAATCATAATGTAATGTTACTAGATTTGCATTTCACAATTATTTCAAATTCGTAACTTGTCGTGTTAAAGACTATATGCATTTAAATAGATACTTCTTGATTCGTTGTTTTTAATAGAGCTTTTGTTTATTATTATTACTCTGTGTAAAGTTGTTGGCAAATGTCAGTAAATTTTTATTAAAATGAAGCAGAAATTCACAAAAGATATGTCTCGATGAATTCCGCAAAAATGTCCTTAAGAAATATTTTTAAAGGACCTAGTAAATTGTTTAAGAAACACGTTATTTCATTCTTGTTAATTCGACGTCATGATTTAGGAAGTAAGTTGATAACATTATAGTAATTTTAATCTCGTTATCTAAAATATATTTATAACGTATTAGGTATACGTTATAAATATTAAAAATTAATGCCGAAAACGGGGCCTATCTTTTTACAGAATTAATGTATGTTAATGATAATTTTTTTGATGGAATACGAAAATGTTGTTCGATACATATTCGTAAAAACTAAACACAAAGGACACGAACTTTTTTTTATTTTCTCAACAGTACATTATAGTTCGTGTTTTTGTACTACTTTCTAATCATGTTGAAAGGTTTGAACTTTTGCATTAGAAGAAGTATTATTTCATATCCAGAATGCCATTACATAATTAAATGGTATAATTTTTGATTGAGTGTTATTCACTGTATTATGCTTATACGTGAAGTGCGATCGCAAAATCACTGCTATTAAAAAGCATATAAGTGAATTTCTCTTTCAAGAATATGAGTCTTATCAATTGTCAATAGAAAATACTGAAAACTTGAGTTGATTAATTATTATTCGTAAAAATATAAAGTAGTAGAAACTTATTTTGTATCTTGAAAGCGTTTTCACCTTTTGCAATATGTATTTTATTATTTTACTAACTTTTAGTGATAGAACAAAGACTTCGTTACGTCGCTGTTAGGCCGACGTCGTCAGTTTCGAAATTGAGACAAAAGATCTGGCACCTGCTCGATCTGCCGGACTACTGCGACGAGATAATCGTTCTGAAATCAAGCGACGAGAGAGAAATAGCTCTGACTGCCCTCTGCTGCGGTAACGATCCGCAACATCCTTACATTTTGGAAGTGTGGCTACCAGACGATCGAGCGCCACGTACGTATATTACCTTACACATATAGGATTATACTGTCTTTAATATCAAAATAACAGACCACTTTATTCTTCCATTATATGAATGAATATATGACATACAAAAATTTTTCAAAATTATGTCAACCGAGTAGATGCTCTACCTGTTTGTTTCGATAATCTCCGAAACGATTAAATCGAAATCTTTAAGATACGCAATGAAAAACTATTATAATAATTTATGGGTTTTTGTTCTCGGGTGTTTCTTTCTTGCCTTGTACACGAAGATTCCGAATTTGACCAGAGCCACACGATGAATGGAATCCGGTTAGTAGTAGGGTTTCTATGAGCTATCTACTACCCTTAATATCAATATGCCGCTATTGAAGTGAACTTGTTGAAGTGTTTTAGCAATCATACATTTCAAAGGCAGAGTATTTTGTGCGCTCACGTTTTACTATCTATGACCTCATTATCATTTAAGCTCGTGTAAATCAAGGTCAACTTAAATTGATAACATTTGAGTGTTTGTCCATCGTCGATAAAAAATAATAAATATCGATATATAATTAATCTAAAACGCCCACAACAATTTTTCTGTGGAGTATTTTGAATGTTTGTCATAATAATCAATTTTACAAAGTTTAAGATTTCGATGTAATATAGGTATAACATTTCTCGCTAAAGTTAAAACGTAAACATCCACATGGTTCGGAATAAAGAAATAAGTATGCTACTCATAAATAGAGAACACGTATCATTATATCTCGTATATGGTTACTATATAAGATATCCGAAGGACTTGAGGTTTATTGTTTGGAAAATTATTTAAATTTTTCAGGTAATCATAAGACAGATATTGAATTGTTGTATAGAAAATACGCCGTCTATAGTACAGTAAAATTGTATTCTTTGGAATATTGTAATAAAATATCTATTATATACATAAATCGATTCGAATCAATACCACGGAAGGAAAAGTTGTAATTTGAAATTAAACAGTTAACCCACACAAACTAATTTTACCTTTGAGACCTGGAAGACACGATTGATAAAATTATATATAAAACTTTTGTTACAGGGTCGTGAAACATTGTATCCCGTATCAGAGTATTCTAATATTTTAATTTTATTTTGATTAAATGACTTTTACGATTATTATGTAATGACGAAAAAGCTTTACTATTATTATCTTATATCCTTCTTAAAATGGGCATTTTAAGGAGTTTAAAAAATCTCGACCAAACCGTGTTAAAAACCTTATTCTCGTAAACAGTACATACTTTACCATTAGGTAGTCCATCTTTTTAATTTCCTTTGTATATGAGTCACTGACTAGGTTTTTATAGAGAGCTAATTCAGTGTCTATCCAATTACCGTTATTAGATTATTGTCCCTCGTCCATATCATCGGGTATCCATAATAATACTTTTGTTTTATCATGAACTACGTTTACATAAAAACATATGCTGGTCTAAATTCTAATACTATATAATCTTAAAATCAAGTACAGTTTAAAAATTATATTAATAAAAGTAACAGTCAAAATACCTTGTTACGTCAGTTTCACGTTTTCAAGGCTAGGTTCGCGATATGTTAATGTGAAGGTTGTCTGGTTAATATACACTGCCGGCCAAAAGTTTGAGACCACCTTGAAAAAATTACAATATTGAATAGAACTCCAAAAGTTAGTGCTCTACAAATTATTTATTTACCTTATTAAATAGGGAACTTGTTATGTAACATAAAATAAT
>DWQX01003221.1:0-18589 GCA_018245475.1 Pharmacophagus antenor
TTCTATGGGGTTTTGTGAAATCTCGGGTTGATGCGAATAAAACTGAAACAATTCCTGAGCTCAAATTTAAAATCCAATTCGTCATCGGTGAGATACTGCCACATCTCTGTGCAAAAGTCATGGAAAATTTCATGAAAAGAGTAATGGCTTGTCATTGGAGCCGTAGGGGTGTCATTTGCCGGATATTTTATTACATACTTAATCGGAACATGTCTTCTTTACAATACAATAAAAATATCACAACTCTATCACAAAAAACTTGTTTTTATTTTAAAATGAAAAAGTGCACTCTTATTGCGACACCTATATTTAAAAAAAAAGAATTTCATTGCGACAACGATAAGTATAAATTTAGAGTCATGTTGTTATTTTATGGGAATAATACATAATTGGATTTAGTTTTTATTCAAAGTGAAACTACACGATGCTCTTTTTATAAGAATCCGGGAAGCTTTAGAGACACCTCTAAATTAACACAATTACGCAGTAGCTCGATGCGGATGTTCATGCGACATGTGACGCTTATCCGGTGGTAGCCAACGCCATTCTAGTATCACTTCAAGCTGATTGCTTACGGAAAACGGAAAATGGCGACTTACACTTCTAGACTTCCTAGATTATGCTATTTGTGTAAAGAAAATATTTTGTAAATTATGCGCGAACAATAGTATGGCATGTAGGAAACAAACTATCTGTTGATTCCACACCTTAAGTATTATTACGGTTTTTTCTTCCTCTACATTCATATTTGTTAAACTATTCATATTGTATTGTTATAAATTTGTTTAAAAATATGATTATGTAGTTGTGTAGTATGTATAGGTGTTTATTCGGAAATTTCGTATGTATTTATATTTAAATTATCATAATTTTAAAAAGAAATTTCGTACTACAATTAGAGTTGAATGTATAAGATTCATATTATTCATTCCAAATTTTCTAATCCCATTGTTATTATTTTAGTTTCTAGTTTAAAAAACGATAAGGTTATGTTGCACTGTAATGTGCCTAATATTTATTACAAAGCATTATCACATATGAAAATTACTTATAAACGAGTTCTGTGTTCCGTAGCAACCGTGCCTGTTGACATCTGGTGCTATCGAGAAACTGCAATTGCCTATTGTGTAAGAGTGGAAGGCCTTCGCATAAGAGAAAGATACTAGTATGCTGTTTCTCAATGACGCTTGTCATCTGGTGATTGTTCACATCGTGTATCCGAATTATAACATCCTATTCGTAACTTTGTATACAAAGTTGACTGCATAGCTGCCACAGAGAAGTTTAGTAGATGTAATTTAAATTTTGATAATTAATTCAGAGATTATTGAAATGTGATTGCGACAGGATCGAGGTGCTCAGAATTGTGTATCGTCGCTAGCCGTGCCAGCGGTGTAGAAAGTATCCATCTATGAACTAGATGATACGGAAAATTATATAGATATAATAATACTTAAATGTGTGGTTTACCTGCTGCTGATTTCGATTATACAGACGTAGGGTCGAACGTGTGTAAGGAGTGATATAAATTGGTAGGTGACTTATGATGTGTCGTAGTTTACATGTTTTATTCCGCGAAGAGTGCAGCTTGTGAGTAAATAATGTGATTGTGTACAAACATGATAGGTGCAAGTCTCCTTGTATAACAGTTTGGTCGGTGTTATGCAACACGAGCCGAGCTGCGCGGTGGAGTTGGCGGCGCGGCGGCACTCGGCAGGCTGCGCTGTAATTACATACGCGACCGCATCCCCGCCCCCGCACCGCACCGCTCCGCGCCGACCTCCCCGCAACTCGCATCGCTGTCACGTGGCATCACGTACTATGTGCTTTCAAAAACAGCCAGTTAATTTGAATAGTGCATTTTAATATGTATGAGATGAACTTTACTTAGGTGTTTTTAGTTCTAACGACGTTAGCGGTTACTTGGCGTGGGATAGGTATTTGAATTTAGTAAAGACCAAATTACTTAAATTATCATTTGTCTAATTGTACAACTACTAAGTGAATGGAAATATAAAAAAAAATATATAAATTAAGACAGCGTCATTCAATATTAGTTTTTGTAACAAACCTTATAAGCTTGAGTAAATTTATGATTTTTTTAGATAGTGTTCTTTTAGTGTATTATAGTATATATTTAATTCCCGTTCGTTTTTCTTACTACCTACAATAAAATAATTAATGTTTTGTACGAATTAGTAGCGATAATATTCATCATATAGGTAGCGACTGATTAGGACCTTATGCCGATATTAATGCTTTGTGGTGTACAATAATGTGGATTTTAAATGTCATACTTGTTTTAAATGGTCACGAGTTATGACTTCATATAATAGATATTATCATTCCTTTAAAACAAACGACGTCCGTTTGTATTGATTAAAAAATAAACTTAAAGGAATGGCGTTTAGTTGTAGATTTCCTTAGTCTTTATGTTTATGTATATATTTGTATAAATGTGGGGACGTATTGTGCTCAATCAATTGCTTTTTTTAACTGTTTATAATTTATGTAAATTCCATGAGAACACGTTTTTTCTTCTTAATGTTATAGCTTTATTTATCTTTTTCATTATTTTGATTTTTTAAAACTTGAAATTGTCCTTATAATTTTTGTTATAGTTATTGGGTGCATTTAATAAAACACCGTTGACGAGTTAATACTTATTATATACAAAAGTTTTCTCTATTTGTAACAGTTACTTTCTTTTTATTTTGTTTCAAGTGCATTTTATTTTGTTCTTGTTATGCAATAAAGACTATTTACTATTTTAATAATGAATATTTATTAGGTATTGCCTAGCAACTTCATAATATCTATCTTTGAAATTAATAAAACTTAAATTATTTACATTGAAGGATCTTCATTATAAATAATTAATTGCTTAGTAATAACTATCATAATGGTCTAGTAAACACAAGTTTATCGAAATTTCACTTGAAGAATTCAAAATTAATGAGCGCATTGTTTTTGATACTTTTTATATTACATGTCTCAGTAGGCAAATCTGCGATGAAATTGGCATTGAAGCAATAATACAAAGATTTCTACGAAATTGACATTGAGCGCAATTAACACAATATCAGCGGTGGGTGCTTCAATTTCTACATTGATAGCTTTTGCGGACAAGGGACGCTTAGATCATCAACTTTTTACGTTGATAATATTTTCATTTTGTGAAACTCGTTGGTGTAATCACCATAATGAAAAGAACTTATTACATTTCAAATGATTTTCTATAATTGTAATGTTTCGTAAATCGAGTAATTGCATTTATAAACACTACTGACGCAGGCAGGTGCAGCATTGCGCATGGCATAGCCGCAAGTTTAGCGTGACATCGGCACAGCTGATAGTACGGCCAAGTTCATTACCGTTCCGTGCAAATTGATTCTTAGTGGTGACGCCCTCTTTCGCTTTCCATTACTAGACATTTTCCTTATCTTTAGACATTAGAGAGTCGCTAATATTCACTTTTTTAGTTGACTCTACCATCCCCAGAAATCACATTCAGTTATTTCTTTTCTTTTATACCTATTAACAACTTTTCTTGTGTGCCTTGCGAATATTACAAGTTTTATTATTTTAGGTTAATGTAATTATATGACTTTTATATTTCAGTGCCATTTATATATGTCATTGTTGTAAGACTAGTTAATAATCCTTTTCATTAGAGATTGTAAAGAATGAATTCGATTTCTAAGTATAAATACACTTAACATTTAAGTATAAATATGAAATCATTTCAATGTGTGCAAAAAATAGATTAACGGGCTTAATGTGCTATATACTAATAGAAAAATAACACGCATTAACACTTATTTTTGACTCGTTTATGCCCAATCATCTAAAATTGAAAGGCTTTGAACATTTGACTAATTATCTATCTATTGTTGTTATAATCCGACACGAATTATTTTTATATAAACTTGGTATTTTTTTAAAAAGATAATATGTGATTATGAATGCCGCATCGAACAATTAGGTTTTATAAGCTATTTAAGCGTACGTACGTCACCAGCACCTACTTTTCGCGTGAAGAAAGTAAAAGAGGCAGGCGCTGATCATGGCGGCGGCTGTTTATTCACTAGGTCGCACAAACTGCGTCCGGTTCACAACAAATTGGTCACATTGACCGATTAACAGCAACATTTGGTTCCACGAGTCTGCGCCTGCTGCTAACAGTTGTAGCACCATTAAAATGAATCGAATTTTAAGGGTTTATTTTTGTATTATTACATGAAAAATTTTACATTTGAAATATTTGTTTTAATGAATATTTCTGTGCTATATTAAATATTGACATTTCGTTACATTAGTAACTTTCGTAAATAATAGACCTTTGAGAAAGTTATTAAACGTTTTGTAACAGTATGAAAATTGTATTGTAGGTAATGAGCATTCACAAGTAACAAGTTCAAGAAAATATAAAACGTGTAGTAGCTATGTACCAAACTTTTAATTTAAATAAAAGTAAAATTTTGGTACATAGCTATATATATTATAATACATATTAAGAAATATGTAATATAATATCATTTACATTCGGTTCTACTTGGGTTGTATCTTGCCAACGCTTGAATCAATTTGATGGTCAATATCTTGTTAGACAAAGCGAATTCATTCGTTAATAATTTAAAAGTTAAAATATATTGTGCATACTAAAATTGCTGTTACGTTTCGATTTCTCCTATTTTTTCTTATTTTATCTTAATAGATAATAAGTCTTCATATCTATTGCCTAACATTTGAAGTAAATAAACTACCTCGATTTTTAAGAGTATGGATTAATGTTTTTTACACAGTCTACTTATGTAAATTGTACAAGAGATCGACTTTTATGTAGTTATATTGCATATTAAAAAAAAAGTTAAAAATAGCGCTTTCACATTCTGAATATATTGATCTAAATAAATTCGATGAATTAAAATATTTGCATCTTTTTTGTGTAATAAACGTCACACTTTAGTGTGAAATGAAGTTTCAGTTAATGTGAAAAGCGGAACCATTCGAACATGTTTTATTTTATTGTAAAGTTCATAAGTCGATTTGTGAAGATAAATCCGACATTTATGTGTGTATCAGATTCGATATGATAAGTTTTTCTTTATATTGCAGTCATATAACAAAAACAACGACGTGGGAGGACCCCCGCAAAACCCTCGCAGCGCAAAGTGCCGAAGCCCTCCTTACACAGAACGCAGCGCCACAGACCATCGCCTCAGCGACTCCTACAGGTAATAAATAATATATCGAATTGAATAATTATAATTTAAAAAACATGTATAATAATATATTAATACTTCATAGGCCATTATTAACACAACATCTGTTTATGTTTTAATCCGACTTGTGACAGAGTATTATGTAGACACATTTCTTTTCTTCCAACTTTCTGCGGGCTTCTTTAGATCGTTGCATCATTTTCAACGTGGCTTAATCTATTGAATGCAACAATAATAAAAAAAAAACTTATGTTTGTATTATCTTTACACTTCAAGGTATACACTGTTTGTTACAGATAGGGAGAGAATAAATACATACTTGTGTCGATGTAAATATTTATATAAACTTTTGATTTACTTCTAATATTGTACTATGTAACATAATTCAAATTGGGTGTGATTGTTTAAAAAGAAAATTTAGCAAATAATGGTAATAAATATAGATGTTTTATAAATTGAGATAAATACCCTATAGGTATAATTAAATATGTAAGGATAAATGTCCATAACGGTTTACACTTTCAAAGGTACTAAGATATAATTTTTTTTGGGTAAGAATAAGAGGTTCTGATTTAATAGTATGATTGCAATCAATTGAAACAATTTTTACATTAGAGAATTTAAAAATTTTAGGAGATCCTCAAATATATAGACTTTCTTAACATTTTATGAACTGTATTAATAAGTATCTTAATATGAATAAGAAAATACTTATTTTATGAACAAATAGTAAAACCTACATTATAGCTACGAGTGTAACAATCAGAAATTTCTGTTTTCACGTGATCTAATTACTACAGGCGGTCGGTTAAAATTATCACGAAACTAAAATAAAAACTTGTAAATAACCCGAATTCTAAAACTGATTTTATGATGGGAATTAACGCGTTGTTTCCGTCCGCTGATGCGAGACGAGCGTTGAAAGGTGGTTCGGAAAATATATCGGTGTCCCGGCGCCGGCCCTGGCGCCCGCGCCTTTCAGCGCTTGCGACGTAATATCCGTGAAAGGCGCCACTATATGCTCCTCGTGTGCGTTGCATCGCAGTTGCAACTACCAGCCTGCTGTAACACATCCACTATTGCCGCCCTCGTTGTGAGATTGCTCAGATGTATGAAAACAGTTTGACGGTAAACTGTCAATATTCATCTTTTTATAGTATATATTTAGTACATATAGTACACTATAGGATGAACGTTAATTGTAATTGGTTGTAGTAGATATATAGCTGATATGCGCTCGCTTCGTAGAAGATTAAGTAATTAAATTAATTTTAATCAAAATGAAAAATAAAAATGTTTTTATATACGGAAATGTAATTGAAAAATTCTTTTTTAAAATGAATACAAAAAATGGCAGATCTATGGAAAGATAAATAACCTAATACAGTTTCAAAATGATACCTCATCGTATGATGTAGGTTCCATTTCGAGATACTCAGTAGTTTTGACACGATTTTGGTGAACAAAAATCCTTTTGTAAGTATAGGTTTTTATTATTATTTTTGTATATAGTAAATCTGTATTACATTTTATACTTTCGCTCAAATTAGAAAGTACATATTTATAGTTTAAAGGATTGTAGCATTAATTTATGGCGATCGCGATGTTTAAAGTAACGCTATTTATAATTATCAATCGGTAACCAAGACATATAAATACAAAAGTTATATCGGTAATTACCGTGGTACCATTTTTTATTATATTTTGAATAGGAAATGTATCGGGCATAATATGTTTGTTGATATTTTTATCGTTTATAGTGCAACATTAGCATTGTCCATGTAATAGTTAAATACGTGCACTAGTCACGTTCTGGTGCATCGCACGTCGTTACCAGCCGACGCACTTTATCAAGGTTAGTGTCCGGTGCAGTGCTCACTTAGACATCTCGTTCTCCCCTTACTTTGTCTGATAGTGTTTCCAGGATAAAGTGCTACGCTATGAGGTGATCAAGGAATTACATAAAACTTTTGTTTTAAAAAAGTAACGATAAGACAGGCAGGTGAGTTATTGTTGACGTATAATTACAATGAGGCCGTAAATGGTGAAGCGTACTCGTCTGTAGTAACAGCAACGATTTTATGCCGGTAAATTGACATTGATGTGGCTGGCCGGGCGGTTACGAATAAATTCCGTCACAATTTACACAGTAGTCACTACTCTGGCCTCGGAATCGAACCTGGGACCACTGTTACAAACCCCTCTGTGGCAAATGGTTTACCACTTTGGCAAAGTGGTAAACCATTTGCCACGGAGAGGATCAAAAACTGTAATACAGAAATGTTTACATACTATAGCTAGACGACAAAAAATGGCACCTACCTAGACATTTTTCAGCAACGGAAACAACAACCACAAAGGTTATCACTGTAAAATCTATGTAATTGCAGTTTATTATTATTATTAAAGAAAATATTTTATAACTTCTTTTTATTGTTATGCACTACTAAATAATCGTCTGTTAGTTTTGACTTGATCAATCGTAATCTTACTGATGCCTAATGTTGAGCTGTTTTGATAAGATAATAATTAACTAATACTTCGTCAAAAGAGCATATAGTGAAGGTAGAGTGTTGTAGACAAAATGGAAGATAAAGGATCTGTGGAATTCTATTAAAATAATTATTTATATACATACATTTAATAGTGTCAATGGGGATCCGAGTGTACTCGAATTTTATTCATTTCCCACGGTATCTTTTGATCTTCGTTTACGTATATTCTATTTTATCGGCTATCACTTGACCCAGACTTCATCTGATGTTAAGGAACATTGAATTCGTAGATGGAAAAGCGTTTTCGTAACAGTATACTACAGGCTCTCATTTCTATGACTACCTGAAAACAGCTATGAAGTTATGACGTTAGATAGACACTGATGGAGGTAGCCAATGGAATGGATTCAAAAAACCTTATTGCCATCCAGACTCCATTACTCCTGCGTTTCGGGATTCGAGCTTTGGACTCCCGCGTTACAAGGCGAGCGGTAAACCACTGCGCCATGGACTCAGTCTGATATCATTGTATTACTATGAAGTTAAATTATTGACTACTGTAGATATTAAACACTTATTTTTACATACATTAAATGTATATAAAATCCGTAGAGACATTCTTCATTGTTATTCCAAAAACGTGCTTTACTGGGTCACGTGTTAATCTTTTTAAATCGAACTACATCAGAGTGTTAAAAAACAGAGGGCTTTTTGTTGACAATTTAAAGGACTTTAGAAAGTAAGAGAGATTCCATGAATTTCAAATATTTGACCTTCATATTCAATAATGAGTTTTCTCGTATACCAAACACGGTCAGATTAAAAGGTACGATTTTTTTTCCACAAAATATAACAGGGTTACAAATTTAAAAAACCGGTTGGTTATAAAAGTTCACATATTTTAAATTCTAAATGTGGTAACTTCTGCCACATCCAGTATCTAGTTTTATCTAACCTTATCTTTGTTTAAATTCAGAAGCAAACAAGCTCGTCTATGTAGATCACCTGACATAGGAATAGTGTTTTTATAGTGAATTCCTTTGTATAATCTCATGTGACTATATTACCTTTCAAATATGAAATAGCATTCTTATGATCTATTAGGTACACACATCTTTCTTGCGAGATCGTTTCCATGAATTTCTCTGAAGTAGTTATTTTTAAACAATGATATAATTCATAAGTACAAAACAAATTCTTATCTACTTAAAGATGAAGTTAATAAATCAATGTATTATATTTAGTAAACTTAAGATAAAAGAAAACTGCTATGAAAATTGATACATTTTTACCAATGATAAAAAGGGAGTTTCAATTGGACACATACTTTTTTTGTTTAGTTATAATAATAACAACCCATAAAGTTTACAGATTAATCGGATTGTTAATTTTTCTGGGTGTTTATATTTTGAAGTTGGTACTGTAAAAATTTAGAAAGAAAAAACAATCCTTAGACACGGTAAAAAAGATTCGCTGGAAAGATTGATTTTGCACCTGTCAATGGTTCGTAAAACCTTGGCTATTTTCATTTTCTATTTTTCGTCGCTCAGTTTTCGTGGCAATATTTTATAGCAAACATTTTGTATCTAATTATAACTGAAAAATCTTGTTTTGGTTTCTGTGCATATGTTATGTACAAAAATTCATATTTCATTTTTATTTATTTTAACGAAATGTTGGCTTACAGTAAATATTTTTTTAACACTTGATTTAACACTTGGTTGTTACTAATATGTAATTAACACAATGCACCTAGTCACAGAAGATTATCGTATTAACGTGCTAAGTCCCATCGTCCAGCCGGTGCCCTATTGAGTAACGATTACACGTTAATTCCGTCTAGTCGTACATTACTTAATTACAAATAGGTGTAGATGATTCGTATGATTTTTATTTTTTTTTATTAATAGGATATATTCTATCAATTCTGACAAGTTTGGTGATACATGATGGTAATGAAAGCACTCATAGCCGGTAAATTTTGATTAAATATGTATATCTTCAACATTTTTTTAAATCTGCTCTTATAATAAATTCATCGAAAACATCATAAATAACATTTTAATTAATACCTTATAAATATCAACGTTGTTTATGAATGAGCACTTGTTTGTTGCGTGAAATACCCACACATACGTATTAATATTGCTTATTGTGTGCAACGCGAGTGTGGCGGTGGTGCGCCGACATCCGCCCGTGAATCATCGCGAGCGCCGAGTGCGCTGGATCGACGTTAGCGACATCTGCGTTGTGCTTTTCTTGGAACAAGCTCCGCGACCTTCCTGCCGTCCACCTGATTTTCCATCACGTGCCCCGCTTACATCTATACTATTACACTCTTCGCTTGCAACTAGTCGCTGTTGAGAGAATCAGACATCGATTACAATTGCCGATTTATATTTCGTTACAATTACCGCTGATCGATCGTTTCCGAATCATTTCAGCAGCGAAGAGTACAAGTAGTAATACGACAACAGACCCGCTGGGGCCGTTGCCGGAAGGTTGGGAGCAGGCGGCCACCCCGGAGGGAGAAATCTACTTCATCAATCATGCCGCTCGCACAACGTCCTGGTTCGATCCTAGAATACGTAAGTTTTAGATTGTATTGAGCGCAGTCATGAGTGCAGTCCATGTGTGTACGTAATGTTCGTGTTTATTGTTTTCAGCGCAACACTTGCAGCGCACGCCGGTAGCGGGGGCGGGCGCGGCGGGCGGCGGTTGGGCCAACGCCTCGCTCCAAGCCTGTCAGCAGAAGCTGCGTCTGCAGTCCTTACAGATGGAGCGGGAGAGGCTTAAACAGCGTCAGCAGGAGATTATGCTTCAGGTATTACTTAATCTCTTTTTATCCTGTTTAATGATAATTTACATTTAATGGTAAAGGTAAATCATTTCGCAAATAGCAAAAAGTAGAGTCTAATGAATCGATTTTTACAAGTACAGAAATTATAATCTGAAATGATTAAAACATTAATAATCATAGTGGTGGTATTTTGTGTGTTGGTAACTTTCTCAATTTGTTCTAAAATTTTAGTTAGTTGTAATGGATACATAAACAATGATCTTTAAAAAATAAAGGGAATTAAATAAAAAATAATTGTAGCTATCATAAACATTTTAAGCAATATTCTCTTCATTTACATTCATCTTTTTATACAGTATCGTATCAAATGTAAACAAAACGACTTGAATTAATATTTTTCGATGTACAATTAATAGAGCGAGTAATAGCTCACTGGGTTTATCATGTCGGGGAATAAATAGAGTTTAGCTTTTAAATAGATGCGGATAGTCGTTCGCATACCGTTGAACTATGACGTACATTATATTTTTAAAATATTTTTATTATATTTTAAGTAGGACAGCTAACTAAACAGTTATGATCTACGTTTTTATTTAAAAGCCTATGTATTCTTAGTTAAATGGTAAATGATGTGATAATATGTAAAATTCTATTCGTTATAATATCGTACCATTCAACATTTTAAAAAACAAATTGTGGAAATGTTCACATACGAAACCCATCGAACCGTGAACGAAAATAACGACGCTACGAAAATGCAATAACATATGCTCAAGATGCATGAAAATTTCTCCAGCAAGAGTTAATGGGCCGGCAATCGAGCTCGATCGTGTCATCGCTGGCGAGTAGCGCGGGTGCTGTGGGCAGCACGGAGCTGCCTCTGGACCCGTTCCTCTCAGGGCTGACGGATCATCAGCGCCAGGAGTCGGCGGACAGCGGGCTCGGGATGGCCGTCAACCCGTCCTACTCCATGCCGCACACGCCTGAGGACTTCCTAGCCGGCATGGACGACCGCATGGACTGCACAAGTGAGGCCGGCGCTAACCTCGACCCCACCGACATCACGCTCGGCGACAACATCGACTCCACAGATGATCTAGTGCCTTCATTACAGGTACTTATACATTCTATAAATCTTATTGTTTTGTTAAAAAGTAATTGAAAACTACGAGCACGCTGCTCATCTGTCGGTAAGTGATACGCTTACAAAAACAATGAGTTACAGAATATTAACTGAGAAATATATTGCCTTTAAAGATAACATGCTGGTTAAGTCTTTTTCCCTAGTAATTTTACTAATTGCAGTATGCGGTGTTTGTTCACCTATGCAGTCTCCGGTAAGAAAGTTTGGTAAATCTGAATGTATACTGTTGGTACTTTACGATGTAATATGTACTTATAGCCTTAGTGGTAAACCAAAAAAAATATATTAAAATACTAGATAAGATAACGAAACCGTAAAATTGTAACACTCAAATAAATGGCATTATCGTTACAGTTGAGTGAATTCACAAACGACATACTGCTGGACGACGTACAATCGCTGATAAACTCAACACCAAGCAAAACCGACAACGTACTGACTTGGCTGTAAGCGCTCCATCACCCAGCGCTAACAAATCTTGTATTAGCTTATATATAACTGTTAATTTAGTACTTACCACTTAAGAGTCTCTCCATACTAACTGTGCGGTAGCCGCGACACGACATAGAACGAAACGGTAAAAACTTCTATCTTTTCAAAATTATTTATCAATAATCATTAAAGATTTAATTTCAAGTTAAATTTCAAAGATTTCGGAAACTCTCAAGTTTTATTACATTTTGAACTGCCATCTATTTCTGGTATTTTACTAATTTGTTTAATAATGCTATGCAATCACATATCGTGAGGTATTATTTTCGTTTTCTTTTACTCTTTATAGTTTATTGCGAAGATAGTTTTTAGTTGAAATAGTTTTTAGTTTAGTTATTTAAAACTTTATTCTTCTATAGCAAAGTAAATAAAATAAAAAAAATATGATACAGTTATCCCATTTATTACAATTTATATCCCTAAGATAATTTTTAATAATTTTATTTGCTTCTAATTTCAATAGCAATACCGCATTGTTTTTTTTTATTGATATTAAACGCGTTTTGTGTCTTATTATGTCGTGCACGCGTTCTATCGCATGGTCGGTTGGAGTAGATATTGTCTATATTATCGATCATGAATGAGAAACGTCGATGAAAGGACAATGGCAATGATGGGTGTACATTTCAATCGGAAAATGACAATAACTAGTGTAGTGTGTATGGACGGGCATTCGTGCGTGAATATACGTTTATTTGCTGTTAGATACAACCGATGTGATCGCCCCTCGATGTAATACCGTTAGATAAAATGTGCAGTTCGTGGTATATATACAAACTAATCGACAGTTACTTTTTTACATGGTTGCGTCACTCGGAATTGGAATATGCATCTCGGCATTTATTTGAATGAGATAGTAATATGAAATTGTATAAAATAAGTGTTTTCATTTTTTATAACATGAGGATATGAGTTGTAATTTGATGTTTATTGTGTTGTGTATTAATCGATAAAGTTTTGATATCTGAGTATTGATTGTGTGCACTTAATATACCAAAACGCACGGTGTAAAAAAAACCAGCGTTTTGGACAGTAGCCGCAATATTCTTTGAAAATTTATAGCGAAAATTGTGTAAACCTTAATCAACAGTGTGGACTATATTGTCTTCAGTCGGTAAACTAAAGAAAAATGTTGAGATACATACAAAATAGCGCTCGTAGCATAAGCTTCTTTCATAGAAGAAAGGAGGTGATTGCATTGCACCCTTGTAAGCTAGGTTTTCCACACTCTTTTATTTTAAGACTGTAAGAAATCCTCGACTTTTATCTAACTCGATACTTGAATGTACGTTGACGATGTAATTCTATCGACAAATAAATTGGATTGTGATCACATCCTGACATAACAGTGCCTTATTGTGCCTTTATAAAAAATATTTATTGTGTTTTTTATTAAGATTATATTGAAGTATTTCTATACACTTATTGGTGACTTTTGATGTTATATTATAGTTGATCAGAAATAAAAAAATACTACTTATATACTTGTTGTAATAACGTGTTTTGTCTACTTACACCGTCCTTGCGTATTTTTTTTGAGATTATGGTTAGATTAGTTAGTTAAATCGTGACCTAGATAGTTATTTTGGCAACTATTATGTTTACATATTAAGTATATTATAATGTAATTTTTGTTAATAAGTGGACGATGTATCTTCATGCGTGTGTATTAGTGCCACTAGGTGAATAACAGTAGCGTTTAACCATTGTATGATTGGTTTCTGCTAGCGGATGTCCATTTGTCAGGCGTCGATGGTACCCGCTTCTAATTAGCCGGTACATTAATGGCACGTTACTCATCAGGACGCCTAATATAAGTGATGTTCTCATAGCACTAATTTCCGTTTCGAATTCTATTTCGTATTAACGCAAAGGCGTTTATCACATGTTTGACTGCGACAATACTCCTTACCTTAAATGTAAGAAATGGGTGCAGCGGATGCGATGTGTTACGAAAATGTGCTTAAAACCCACCTAGTCTATTTTTACGATTCACTTAGCTCGATTTTAAATGAAAAATAATCCCAATTAGGCTTTATTTTTAAAATGCTACATTGAAAACTTTGCCATATTAGTAAAAGTACTTTTATAAGACTTAATGTAATCTTCAACTCTTATGTTAATTAGCAATTATTAGCAACTGTGTAACTATTGTAATTAGGTAACGGTGCTGGTTTTACTATACATTTCATTTTGTATTCTAAAGATCCATTCGTTGTACTTTATTTTCTTTTTGTCGTATATTATTTCTTATACTTTTAAGTTACAACGCTTTTAATATTGTTCGGTTCATTATTCTCAACGCCTTCTATTCTTACATTAAGAGTTAATCTAAATGACAGTAGTAATATTGTATCTGTGGCAGCGCCTGAATTTTATTTAATATAATGACATTTTGTCGCAATATTAGGTACAATCTCGAAACACCTGTGAAGGTGGCAGATAACTGATAACCGTTAAATATTAATTTTGAGAAATCAGTGTTTTCATAGTATTACACCAAAGCATAATTAGTCCCGTAATAATTACAATAAAATTTAATTGGTCACCTCTATGCGCTGTTACTGAGTATTTAATTGCTTACTGTTGTTTGTGTACACTACAAGGTTGCATTAGGTCTTTGCTCTCACTACAATGACATAATGAGAAACATTCCATGTTGCTTACAGTCCGCTCGCCGCTGGCCCAGGCCCGAGCCTTCTGGCACTGCTTATAAAGGAATAATATGCTGAACAATATAACAAGTTAAAACTATATAGTTTATTTCTTAAGATAGCCTTTAATTACAAACATATCTTTTCAGTCTGACAGCAGATGCAAGTTTTCTATGTAGTGTATATAACACGGCGTGTATCAATGTTATAACAATGAAATTACAAATGTTACTAAGTTTACTTTGCTATAATTTCATTGTAAATAATTTGATATTTTACGAACTAAATAAATATTTGTTTCAATATCAACTATGTTTTCATTTTCTTCTCTAGGTCTTAATTATAATTCGACTTTAAACAATGGCTGTGGGAAAAAAACATTTTTGTTGAATTTTCTAATCTATTAAATAAATATTTCTTAAGCACTTCATCCACCAGACTATCCAAAACCTCAAGCGATTATAACCTCCTGACCTGTTAAAATGATGAAGCTTCACTTAGTTTTACTATATACAGTTATAATAAAATCATGATGTTAATCGTTATAAAAATGATGTAATAAATGCAGTAGATTTAACATGCAAGCTCTGATTTAAATATATGAAAACTAAAATTTAACAGTCTCTGTAATCACTAACCCTTAGCTTTCAACAAATAAATTTACCAATAAGCATAATTTGCATATTATTTTATTTTACGTGGGAATTTAATGATCTCTAGTATTCTGCACAGGAATGATATTAGAAGTTTTCATTTGACACCTTTCCTAATAATATAAATTTTTACATTAGTTAATTCTATCAATAATAATAAAGCGGTCTTGCCATATAACGATTTATAGCTCTCTTATAGTTTCTGGGGTAAGTATTTTAAAATTTTTATTTAATATTATATTTTAAAAATATTTAATTGGTCTCTATTCTTCTTTGTAAGGATAATTATTTTTATTGTCATAGAGATCTTTATTCATCATCAATAATTACATGCTTCATTATTCTTATACTACTTCTGGATCTAAGGAGATCCTGATTATTAATGTCACCCATATGATGTTCCCCAAATGTTTAAAGGGTTAATCAAGAAAATTTAGATGACCTCCAAACTTAAAATTGAAAATTCTCTTCTTAAATTATTAAATTTTTTTTTTATCATAATCAACCTATTTTATCTTAACATTTATTGTGAGCATTCAATTTAACTCTGTATCAGCTTACCGAAGGATTCTTAAAACGTTCATCCTGAGGAAGTTCTCGGTTGGCGATCAGTTGTTTGTAGTATTCGACAGACAGTTTAGGTGTACGTGATCTATTGGGATCCGTGATGTCTACGTGATATAAACCAAAGCGTTCGCTGCAATTTACAAAATATAAATAAATTCAAAAACTATGAAGTTTTCTTTTAATATAAGCAAATGGTCTCATTTTCTCCGTAGATTTCTTTATTGAATTATACTATGGAAATAAGTTATTATTCAATGGGGTTTCAGATGCCTTATTTTTATCACTGTATTTACACTTACACAGGAAAAAAATCTGCGTCTTTGTAGTGTAAAAATCCCCAATATTAATAAAGTATATTGTTTTGTTAACAAATAATATTTAAAAAAAATATTTTAAGGTACTTACGAGAAGCCAGCTCTCCATTCAAAATTATCCATCAATGTCCAAACTGTGTAACCCAATACTCTTACTCCATCTTCATAAATTACATTTAATATTTCAGACAGGTAATCCTATAAATTATTTTTTTTTTATAGATTTGTGATTTAAATATTAGTAATAAAAAAATATTTTGTCATCTTCATACGTATCCTTTTATGATATATAATGATTCTATTTACTTACGTTTAAGTATTTAATACGCCCGTAATCTTCCAACGTGCCACGATCTGAGTAACCATTTTCGGTTATATAAATTGGTGGGTCATTATAAGAACTCTTGCACCAGCGCAGAAGGTTAGCAAAACCAGTTGGTACTACCTGTAAAATATTTTTGAATGTTATTTGGTTATTATATTACTTCTGAAATAATATTTAAATTTTAGCTTTTTTTTATTACTATGACGAAAGTTATATCAACTTGTCTTTATCATTAAGGATTATTGTTCAGAAACAAATTTATGTAATCGTTTTGCCACATCAATTAGGCTATTGTCCTACCGCCGACAATAAAAGATTTTTCTAACCGCAAAGCAAGCATCGTTCAGCGATTATTTTTTTTAATAGCTCTTGTCTTTGCGGGAGAACAAGTAAAATCTCGCCGGCAGTGTGATCAGGCAGCGATTTCTTCATATATAATCTGTAAATTAGTCCATATTTTGCCATTTTCTCGCCTGCGGCGGGACAAGTGTCCTAGAGGTAAGATGAAAATTAAAAAAAAACTTGCAATATAATAAGTTTTGGTGAAAGAGACATTACGAAAGATAGTTATTTTTACCCTCAGCCATTCGGAAGCAGAATCTCCACCGACCTCCATCGTTGTAACGGCTCCAATGTCTTTAAGCCATGACGGCGATTTAGCCGTAGGATCAACGCCAGCGCCCGTAATCAAATGTGTAGTGTAATGATTAATGCCAAGAAAATCTGAAGTTCCTTTAATCCTTTGAATCCAGTAATCTTCGAATTGTTCTAAACGTGATTTTGGGATACCTTCAGCTGCGCTCTGTTGGGCAACATTCTCAACCATAACAGCTGGGTAACCGCCTTCTTCCGTAAAAATTGGGTGTGCGAACCAACCAAACTGAAAAATTATATTTTTTTCTTATCAGAACATTTCGCCTTGTTGAAGATAAAACTGTGTATTTATGTACGATACGATTGTAATGATCTACACTAAAAAGCATTTAGAATTGGACTTACGAAGCGACTAAAGAGGTAATCAATTGGAATATATATTTTTTTTATCTATGTAATCGTATCTGAAAATTGTGACTGTCATTTTAATTATATTAACATTAAGATTCATAAATAAATTCATCATAAAATTAATAATCATAGTAAAAAGATATACGTGATTTATTGGACGGATTGTAATTTTTAGAATAGAATAGAATAGTCTTTATTGCATAACAAAAACAAAATAAAATTCACATGAAATAAAATAAAAGAAAGTAACTGTTACAAATAGAGCGAAGTAAAAGAATCGTTAGCAGTGCGAAAGGCGGTCTTACTGTAAGCAGTATCTTCCAGACAACTTTAACCTTTTTACATTCTGGTCTTAGATTCTCAATAATTTATTTTTAACATTGAAAATATAGCTTACTTTAAATTGATTTGCTACTTCTGCTAAGGCGACTTGTTCTGCATTGCTTGGCTCACTGGGTTCGTACCAAATAGCGTTAATAGATATCATTATCCTGCCGTTCTGTGATGGTCTGTATGAGTCATTATAGAGATGGTAGACTTCAGCGTGCGCTTTGAGGAGAGTGTCACTGCACAAATAGTTTCCCACACCGTGACTATCAATTGCCGGTGCTTTCTTCACGTCTCCATAAGCATCCTCGCAAATTTCGTATGGTTCATTGAAAGTAATCCACGACTTGATACGGTGACCGAATTCACGGAAGCAAAGATCAGAATAATCGCGGAAGTAATCGATCATTTTTGGATTAGCCCAGCCGCCAAGGTCTTGAAGTGACTGAGGTAAATCCCAGTGGAATAATGTAACCTGTTTAAGATTATAATTAATGTAATAGTTTTATTGTTATAAATAAGGTTATAATATTAAATAAGGTTAATATGCCAATAGCAATGAAGGGGTTAATTATATATATATATATA
>DWQX01003222.1:0-18588 GCA_018245475.1 Pharmacophagus antenor
AAAGATACTTCGAAATCGGTAAGTAATTCGAGTAAACTTGCTGTATAAGTTATACGTGATCATATATAGATAGAGCAAAGAAAGAATTGCTTTCGAATTGGCAACTTAAATTTATATCTAACAATAATAATGTAAGTAATAGGCGTATAGATGCCACTAGTCGTGGTTAATGAGAATGGATTTTAAAAGGATTATTTCCTTATGTATGAGCAAGTCGTAGGTTGTAAATCAATACATTAAGCCCATTACAAGTACGTGACCCGTTAGAGGCATACACCACTATTTGTACGGGGCTATTGTGGTGGCTTCGGCGCGTTTTGCCGTTAATATCCGGCCGTATTCAACGGTATTTCTAAAGGGAAATTACACAGGCCCACGAGCGGGTACGACTTGTGCTTTTTTTTTAAATAAAATTTACTATAAAATTAATCCTGGGCATGCATGTTTCATGTTCATTTAGTCTATTTGTAAGTATATAAACATGTGAATACTTGACATGCCAATTCAATCAATTGTGCCTCGCAGAAAGAGCTTCGACAGGGGCAATGAATCAATAAGAGGTAAGGTAATTTATTCCACAATATCGCTTGCCGAGTGCCATTCCCACCTGTACCGCCGTATCGCAATTTAATTCTTTCATGCGGGCATCCACGCAATATTTGTGCCGTTTTCACCATGCGGGATATTGTATCACTTTTGATATGTCAATATGCTTCTCTCTATTTAAATTAAAATTTCGGTATATTTGTATAAAAGGCGGATATAATGCCGAAAGGCATTCTTATCTAGATCACCCTTTAGGCTTGTGAAGAAAAATAGAATAATGTAATGCAAAAAAAAATATTAAAAAAGAAAATATAATTAATACAGAAATAAAAAAAGATATATTTAAATTTAGCCCACATATATATAAAAAAACTTTTACGTGTTTCTATCATAAATTATTTATTGTTGTTGTATATATATTATATGAAATACTTTTTGATAATGGCAATGAATAAATTGTTAGAAGGGGATATACTCTATTTTTAATACAATATCTTTTTGTGTGGTGTTTTAACGTGAATGTCTTTAGATCGATTCTGGGGGCTAACTAGCGGAGTTTTTTTTATACGTTCCCCATGTCATGTGTAAACAGGGCCTAGTCACTTCCAATTTCTTAATTTCTTATAATTTAATCTCGCTCTCACTCTCTCCATTCTAATTTCTCGCTTTTATTCCTTTCCATTTTTTTTCATACCACATTCCATTTCCTTCTAGCATATTTCACGCTTAAATAAAGAAGAAGACATTTCGTTTATTGATTTTGCATTAATATCTTATTTTCGACATTATTCTAAATTAATTACATTAATATCACTGATTTATTTTATTTGTTTCTTATACTTCCAATTCTTCTATGTTTTATTTTTATCTATTGTTTTCCTAATAACCTTTTTACAAAAATCTTTAAATCTTATTATACTGACGTCTTATCCTATCAGCGATGGTATGCTTTCCTCCTCCACTTTCTTTCTTCATAGATAGTGATCAGGTGACTAGTGGCGTATGGGGGGTGTTGGGAAGCCGGAGTATTCTAGGTGAGCACGCTTCAACATCTATGGTCTTATTGTCACTTAATATTACGTCAAGTTAATGCCAAGCGTTAGCGCATTGCAGACAAAAAAGTTTGGAATGAAGACAGACGTGCAAAAACGCGCTATATTCTATCTTCTTTCTAAATTCAAGTTAAAACAACTCTATAGACCACATGTTTAATATATAGACAACTCGCTATGTAATTTATTGGACGTTGTCCTGGCATAGTGTCGACATAAAAACAACCAATCAATAAATAGAAGGGACTGGTAATAAATTTTATATAGAGTTGTTCGTTGCGTGCCGTTGATACTTGAAATCGTATCCCAGCATTTACGGTTTATAGTGCACGCGATGTCGACTATTTTTAATCACGGAGGTGAAGAAAAGGAGTGTTAGATATTCTCAATGTGCAGGCAAAGCACTCGGCCAAGCATAGTAGTTTTAGTTTTAATTTTTGTCGCTAATTTCAATCAAATTCGCTAGCTGAAAACAGTGAACTGTTTCTCTGAAGTGAAGCACTGGGCGACTGTACAATATAAAAAAAAAACTTCGCGCGAAGATAGTAAAGCTTTTGAATATTGGAAGCGCCAATCGATCCCGTCCACGCATTGTAGGTTATTGCAGGCTTACGCTGAATATTTAAATTTTTTCATCACTCCGTTGCCAACAATCTGTACGGACTAACAACGCGAAAATCATTTAAATATGCAGTTTGTTAATTGCTTTTTTAAAACAAAAAATAAACAAATAACGCAGCGACAAATAATAAAAAAATTGAGCAGGTCTGCCTACGTAACGTAGATTATTGCTTGACTTGTAGCACGGAGGTCGCGGGCTCGATTCTATGTCACGTGAGTAGTGGTCTGGATGGTGATAGAATTTATAGAGGAACCTACCTAGCTAGCCTCTCTACCCTCAATGTCAATCTGCCGCCATAACAACAATGCTATGTTCTGACATGCGTATGCCTTACACATAAGCTATTTTAACTACGGCCTCATTGTTACTTAACATCGTGTAAAAAACCCCGGCTTAATCTTGATGTGTTACTAGTTTCATTTTATCGACTATTGTGCTTTTGACCAAAATTAATTTGTTACATAAAAATTTGTTGTAAATTTTTAACATAACTTTCTAAGCAAGTTCCAGCGAAACAAAATTTGTTACCACGATTTATACTAAAGAAATAACCATTAATCTTAAAAGAGTTTCCTTTTATTGCAACCTTTTTCTCCAGCAGGATAATCGTAAGTTGGGGTTAAAATCGTGATCTATCGGTCATTGCTTCGTCAGAATTTTATTTTTCTACTAGTTCTTAATAAAGCTGACAATAATGGCTTAAATTTTTTTAGGTATTATTTTTTTGAAAAAGTATTATTATGAAAAAAATCCGCAGTGAAATTCTCTAACAATGAATCTTAGTAAATAAATAAATAAATAAGTAAATATCTGAGACGTTTTTCACACATACGAGTAGCATTCTGATCTTAAAATAAATAGCTAAGTAGCACCTGTATTATGGGTTATCAGAGACCGATATAAATACATACATATTTATAAAAAATATATATTTACAACCAGACACAGAACAAACACAAATCGTCATGACTTGAATGTTTGTCTTGACGGGAATCGAACTGGCGTTCCCAAGTGTAAGAGGCGGGTGCATTCTCTGCTCCACTCTGACTGATATTATTCTTAAGGGAATTATCTTAATTAGGTTACTATATTTGTTTCTTATTTCTATATAGTTTATCATATATTACTAATAACATATTCATTTTTTTATCTTATTCTATTACATATTTTAAACGAAACATTATTTTGTACTTTGTCATTCTATCTTTTAGTCTATTCTCTGGTTTGTGTCCATATTAACCAAAAAGAAAAGAGACGGGTTTACTACCATTAGACTAAAGGACCATTCAAAAAACAAGTTAGTAGAATATAGAGAATGTAAGTGTAGATAAGTACTAGAAAGAAGCATCCTATTATATACTTAGAATGAAACTACATAGAATGAAATGGAATAAGATAGTAGACCCCCTTTAGATTCGTAATCAAATGAGTAAAGTAAGTACTAAGTTCTATCCAGCATCATTGTCACGAATAAAATTATTTCAGAATTAGAAATCTATAAAAAAACTGATGTATAATATTATCGTGAAATTCAAAATCAAACGAGCTGGAAACTGCGCTTAATTCAAGTGGAATGTTACTCTTTGTTATTTTAAATCTCGTTTTCACACCCGTCTATGGTTCAATGTTTTTTATAAGCTCTTACGAAGCTTATAAAAAACATATTTTGTAATAG
This sequence comes from Pharmacophagus antenor, assembly GCA_018245475.1. NCBI lineage: Eukaryota > Metazoa > Arthropoda > Insecta > Lepidoptera > Papilionidae > Pharmacophagus > Pharmacophagus antenor. The sequence goes on from DWQX01003222.1 coordinate 3,896, forward strand.
TGGCACGTTGCCATATAGGTGTTGGACGAAATCACGCGCCATCTGGTCTCCATTAGCGAAGTTGTGCCGACGCGCGGAAAAACAATTTTGTTTCGTATTTATTTACGGAGATTCATTTTCAGTGTGCCTCGGAGGTGTGGTGATTAAGCGCTAGCTTTGTAATGCGCAAGTCTCGGGTTCGATTCCTAAGACATCGGAGTAATAGAATGGTGGTAGGGTTTTTTGTACTCATTTAGATTGCTACCACCCACAATGTCATACAGCCATAACAGAATTAATGTATATCGGCAATCATAAATTAGAGTGCCACAAGGATTTTAGGTAAACACGCTTTACCATCTACGACGTCATTATCACTTAATATGAGGTGAAAACTTAGTCAGTGATAGCCTAAGATTATTGGGTCTCTCCTATAGGTATCTCCCACTTATCTTCAAGTGTGATGTCACCAGACCTAAATACTAGTTAAAGTTATCACATCCCTCTTTTAGGATTGGTGGTGACAACGAGATTTTCTGGTGTTAATACACAAGCTCGTAACAAATGAGATCACTGCAGTACGGAACCCGCTCTAATTTAACTTACCTAATTTGTTCCGGTAAAGGCGTTTCCACATTATACTCGTATACAGGGACACGGGTTTATGTTGACCTGTTTCGATGGTTAAGCTGCTTCCATATTGGACCAACGCGAAAATTGTGTTACGTATTTTATATTAAACATAATATGCGTGCTTCACGTGTTCCCCTTTTCATTTAATATTAACGTATAACGCAAAGATGAAATACAATAAGTTTTGAATAAATGAAATCCATGCAAATTAAATTTTTGACTACCTCGGCACCGCACTGTCTTACTTCTTACCTGAGAACCCGGGTTTGATTCCCGGGCCACATGAGTAATGGAATATGGACGGTGGTAAAATTTTCACAATCCGTCTGCCTATCTACCACCCTGAACGTCAATCAGCCGCCATAAAAGCATCCCTGTGTTCCGGCTGTCATACACGTGAGATTTATAAATATTCTGAGCGAACAAACTTACCATATACAGCTTCATTATCACTTATCAATAAGTGAAATTGAGGTCGTGTTATCAGATAACCAAAAAAAAAAACACCTAATTTTATTAATAACTATCATCCGGTCTTGCTCTTTGTAATATAAAAAGAGATCATGCATTAACGTTTTTAAAACTTATATCATATTTGCACGTTAGGAAGTTGAAAATTTTTACCAAATTAGAGGTATGTACATTTCATGAAAAAAAAATCCACACAAAAGGTTCCTAAAGTTATTTTGCGGTAAAAAACAAAATAACCTTCAAAAATATCCAAAATCGCCTAATATTCAAATATAAATAAAAAACTGAATGAATAAGTGGATATGAAAAATAATAAAGTACTTTATTGACATGTTTACATTATAAGAAGTAGCGTGGGCGAATTGTATATTTAGTCAATCCTCTAAATTATTCATTTCTATTTCGAGAGCGTCAGTTCGAATTACGGTTTAAATCCGTTTTTCTTATGAATAATTTTCGTGCATAACATATCGAAGATATATCTTTCATCTACTTTTTCATTTGCCTGACTATATCAAGTGTGGATTTATCTTTAACACAATATATAATGTTGTTTGAAGATTATTAGTACCATTTAACTTTTGTATTATAAATTTTATTTTTAATTTATCCGTTACAGATTATAACCACCGTAAACTTTATTTCATAAAAAACAAATGACGGTACCTGTATTGAGTTATGGTGTGGGTTATTTATTTAGTTATTTAAATTATTTAAGCGATATTATTAGAAGAAATCAATAGGTTTATTTTTATCGGAATTAAGTCAATTTAGGTATTGTCTTCCCTCAACTAAAGTCAAATTGAGATGATTCATAATTAAACCTAAAACTTAAAAAAGTTACCACGTATATGTACAACAACGGCTCAAAGTAAAAGTTATTAACTTTTTTTTTTTGGAATGAGTTGAAATATTCTTGCTAGTCGTCATAGGCCTATTTCTGTGGGCGTGGTAATTTTCTTTTAGATTTATTGAAATTTGAACTCCACTCCTCCCTCCCTCCCCCACCTTCGTAGGAGTGGAACTTTAAAAAACTTTTCTTGTTAGATACCTACACATCACAAAGAACATAACCTCCAAAATTTCACGTCTTATGATAAGTGAGGTGAAATGAAATTAGGGCTTAGCGTTAATATAACAATAAATATATTATAATTTATTATACAGTGAATTCACAATCACGATTATGAATCTTAAAATTATATATATAAAAACTATTGTTTTGCTATTCATGTTAATGTGACAGTCTTAACACGTATTTACTTTTTAGTAGTTTAAGCACAACAAATAATAATTTAAATTACAATACATTAAATAATTTTTCTTTAAAATTAAAATAGAATTTGTTTTTCTTAGGGAACCTACACAAAAGATCAGTCTGTATAGAGCAGATACTTTTGCTGGAAAATTCTAGAGTAATTCTGTAAGGGCAAATCGAATGAATTCTTTATCTAAGTCACGTACAAGGAGTTTTTATGTGTGACGTGACTTCAAGGAATTTGGACAAAGTATAACAAGATCGCCGGTTGTATTAGGATAGAGTAATTCTATCTGGTACGTTATGGATAATTGTGGTTAGGTAAGAGTTCGAATTTTAATATTCTTATACTAACTTACCATAACATTTTACTGCTTTCGAATTTGACCGCCTCCGTGGCGCAGTAGTTTAGCGCTTGCTTTGTAATGGTAGAGTCCGGACCCGTCTGGCTAGTTACCATTCTCAAAGTCAAAATACAGCATAACAGCATTACTGTTCCGGCAGTCATATAAGCGAGAGGCAGAAATATTCTAGGCAAACACGCTTCAAAATCTATAGCCTCGACATCACTTAACATCAGGTGTTAACATAAAACCGGTGAAAAAATACTTAAATAGTATAAAAAAAACCCACTCACTTCTAAACGCCAGTATCAATTCACTTACACCATGATACAGCAAATTGACGGCTTTTTGATTCTGCTATATGGAGAAGCAATAAGTTTCTTGATTCAACACAATGTATAATCAATAGGCGCCGCTTTGTGACCTCGGCATGTCGCACGAAAGGAAACGTTTATTTCCTCCAGGTGTCGTGTGGCTGACATTATAGACATTTAATGGCGTCGCGCCTTTCAACTAGAAATACATTTAAAAGATTTGATTCACTATTTATCATTGAAATAGAGGTCAGTATTGTGTTTATACATATCTTTGTAAATAACATTTTGAGTAGTATATGAGGGAAAGAGATAGCGACACTGCCTTGTAGTAGCGTATCTGACGTAATCACTCTCTTTACAACTTAACTATATAATTAATTTAATTTATAATTAATAATGTTTTGACTGTTTTATGCTAGAGTATGTTATCCATTGCCTAGTAATGCGGAAATCCCAAGTTCGATTTCCAGGCCACAGGGTAGGAGAGGAAGGTGAATGTTGGTAGGTTTTTTCGACACGTCTTAGCTAGCTACCACCCTCAATGTCTATTTGCCGATATAAGAGTACAGTTAAATATCGACGGCTTAAGTATAAGTTAATTGTTTTTATTAATTGAAATAGAGGTCAAAATGTTAATCCATAACCGTTAAAAAAATAATTAATAATGTAGTCAAACGCTAATGCAAAATTTTGTTAAAATTATCACAATCCGTCCCAAGCTCGACCTCCACAGTGCTAATGACTAGTAAAAATGTATAGTCATTCATTATCGCATTTCAAATTAATAGTTTGCTATTGTAATGAAGAATCTAATAAATCATTTTCATTATACACACGCCCGTGTAGTATACAGGGGGTTAATAGGTTCTTTTGTTGTGGCTTCTTTCGAGTTTCAACGCAAAACATCCCGTTGTTTTCGATTGAAATTTCCAGGAAAAATTATTCATTATTAACATGTTTTTTTTTCCTTGTTATTTATTGCTATAACTTAATAAGTTTCTGTTGTAAGAATTTATTTCGCAATATATTTTTTGGAAACGTAATAAGTGTAGTGATATTCATTGGAAATGTCTAATTTATTTATACCTACGATTCTAACCAAAACTGACCTTTTTTATTTATACTTTTATGTACTATCTGTCACCTGCGTTTTTAGCTTGTCCTAGTAATTTATTTTTATTTTATATATTCCGTTTAAATCTGATAAAAAAAGAGAAATTTACTCTAGTATTAATTAGCGGGAAAAAGTGTACAGTGAAATAAAATTGAAGTAATTTATAAAGAAAAAGTAAAAGCTTGAAAACATCAATAAATTCTTTCGAAAATATAGTAAATAATGCATATTCTGTATTCACGTTAATATATATGGGACAAACGTCGGGGAATACACATTAAAATAAAAAATGAATCTTCAATAATGTATCCCTAAGTGGACAGTGGTGAATAGTTGAAAAAGAAAAGTAAAGACAACAATTCAGATAAGGGAACCACTTATCGTAGTTTAAAAATTACATATATTATTCAATGCTCTATGAAAAAAGCTGTGCACTAAAAATGTTTGAGAATATATTACACGAAATTTTGAGGCACTGGTTTCTGTGTTTATTATTAAAATAATGAGGTCGAAACTGCCGTAGCGAATTTTGCGACGTCATTGAAACATCGCTTCAAATACCTTTATCGCCGATAATTTGTAGGGAAATTTAGGCAATATAATTTATTACTAAACCTTTAGTGTATATTATTAGTAATTTTGATTAATATCAGTATCAATATATTCAAGTATATAAAGTAAAAAAAAATATATTTAGGCAATATAATTTATTATTACACCTTTAGTGTATATTATTGGTAATTTTGATTAATATCAGTATGAATATATTCTAGTACATAAAGTAAAAAAATATATATTATAACTTTCGAGGCATAGTGCTTAACCGCTTTCTCGTTAAAAGATTCACGGGTTCGATTCTGGGGCTTAATGAATTCGCCTGGCAAACTACCACTTCCAAAGATAATCTGCCGCCATAACACCATTGTTGTGTTCCGACAGTCATATGGGAGTCAGAAGTATTCGATGTCGGCGAGCACGCTTCACTGTTTACGCTCTCATTAACACTTAAAATCAAGTGAATTTGATGTCAAGTGTAAGCCCATTGACGAATAAAAAAACTACGTAAGTTATGAAAAAAATGAAAAATAAAGCAATTTCCGCAGGCTTGTTCCTGGTTTCCCTTTTGTCAAAAACTTTTCGTAAATCGGTTGGAAGTATTTCATATTACGCCATTGCGTTCGCGATGAATTTCCACCAACTTGTGCAGACTCTCGCAGCGTTCTGTTAACGGAGGGGAGATATTGTGGCATTAGTTATTCATTACTTTTCGAGGCGAGGTTTGTTATTCATTATTCATTCATTTTCTTCTAACCAGTATAATTATGTAGTGAAATATTTTTTATTCTTTAATCTTGATTATATAAATTAAACAATTTAACAACAGAAATTTTTAAGCAATTCACTACAATGATAATTAAATCGTGTGTTTCATAATATGTATATATATAACCTATTAATTTAATATACAACCTATTAATATTAGAATGTGTCTTTTTCATGGATATTTTGCCAATGACTTATGTAATTGTCGAAATCTCTTAACTGGTTAAATAACTATTATTAAAAAAAAACTTTATGACCGGTATTTCTGAAGAGCATTATTTTTTTTTTCCACTTTCAATAATTATCCTTGGCCAGTATTGTTCAATTCCATTTTCGAACTCACGAACAAATTCGCCCGACTAGACACACGAGTACGTAGGCTCCGCGCGATCTTTTGTTATCCCCGCGTTCGGCTGACTAAGCTAACCTAATTCCGCCTGAAGAGCTCTTAATAATGTCATCGCACGTTGCGAACTTAGAAAGAAATTCTTGAACAAGACAAGGCACAAATGGAACCTTCATAGCATGCTAAATTAGCTGATAAATAACGGAAAATTAAAAAAAAAATATCTATAGTCCATTAAATTAATTATTAAAATAATCTATAATCTAGTGCAGAAAACTTTTAAATCCGAAATAATCTTCGTAAAGCATTTAATATTCCATTATCAAAAAAAGATAAATATAATCTTTAAAAGACCGATAATCAGTAGATCATAGCAGATCACTCTCTTTCAGGTTGTCATTAAAATGAAATAAAAAAAAAAATGTTGCAAAATCGGAATAGCCCTATAGCCGTTACAATACCATTAAAAAACACATATTTACACATGTTAAAATTATATTGCCCAGTCTTGGACAGGAGAACATGAAATGATTCTCTGTATCACCTTCCTATGTGGAATGTATGGTTATGGATATTCTTTATATTACCAAAAAGGAATCCAACTGTACATATTTAACCTTTTTTTCTATAATATTTAATTTTCAAACATTTGCGTAAGTTTTATTTATTTTTATCAGATTGAAAACTAAAACGATGATTTATTGTGCATGAATTGTAATTATTGTATTCCACAATAATATTACCTATTTTTATCTTCTTTGAGTAATATATTAAATATCCACTAGAAATAACAAAAAAATCATGAAGTACATATTTATCGAATAAACGGGAGCTTAGACTTAACATTTGTTATGATATCATCGTACTCGGTAAATATTCATATTTTTTTTTTGTTCTGTAAAACCAGCGGCCATTTTGAAATATTCCCCGCATCAAATGTTTACTTTGAAAACAAGGTTTTGTGCTTTAATATGATTGTTTTGCGGCGAGCTCTAGTCAAGGTTTGTTGTTGACCTTTTGGATTTACTGTTATACGTATGAAATTGTAGAATAGAAAATCACACACAGAATTTTTTAATGCATAAATTATGAATTGTTCGTTTAAAAAAGTTATTAACTATTCTATTTATATTTCAATTCAAACATGTGCACACGGCTTTCATATTTTCTTAGTCTATAGCGTACGATGTCTACAATATATTGAATATCAAATATTTTTACCGTGTTCATTTTGTTTCATTTATTTATGCTTATTACCATTTTCGTCAGACATTTACTAAAATTTTAAGAACTTATCACGACTTTCTTCATTTTCTATTGTCACGGGAGTGGTAATAATTGTATGCGAATATTAAACAACAAATTGTATTGCGTTTTGCAAAAAAACAATGTATTTTTAAAACAGATAAAGAAAAAAGGGAGGGCAGTCTGCTGATTTTTTTTATTTCCGCAGATTTAAATACAACAAAGTTCGAATTTGGACCTTTGCCCAGTTTCTTGGTAATTAAAAAGTGCAGCCGTCCCTTAAGTACTCTTATTTAAGGTACTTAAAACACATTATGTGTGGTTAAAATAATCTTTTTTTTATTACATTGAATTAAACATTTATATCATCTCGGGTAAATACTTAATGGACTTCTATTTTACACTATGCGTTAAGAACAGAAATCTGTGCTATATTTTTTAATTATAATGTAACATAAATTTGATAACAATGCATGTTCGACAACTATATCTGATATTGATAAAATAATACGATCCACGAAAAATACATATTTTTCATCAGTTTTAATACTGTTATAGGTTATATAAAGGATATTAAAAACATTAACCCATAACTTCTCCCCTGTAAATGTTATTTTTACCAGTCCACCAATCAGAAAAATGAAAGAATATACAATGTTAAAAAAATAATATTTTATAATTATCTCTTAACTGAAAAATTTAACAAAAATCCTAATAACAGAATTTTTAAGACGTATTATTTTTACACATAAATCTAAGTTTTTCTTGTACCACAACTAAGTAAACTTTTTTAATAACTGACGGATACGAGTCATTAAAAATAATGAGTTTGCTTAACGAGTTTTAAGCTATGTATTTTTTAATTTAACTTGATATATAGAAGTACACATTTAACTTTGTATGAAACTTAATGAAACGGTTAATAAAATTTATAGACGATTAATCTTAAAAATAATGTGTTTCTTTAACTCTAGTGATCTATGAATATTAGATAAGTGTAAAAGACTAGACTATCTAACAAGCTAGTACACCGTAGAAAGAAACAAAAATCGCTGAAAAATAAATTTAGAAATAATTGATAATCTACAAAATATAGAATTTAAAGTATGAATTACATTTAACACTAGATTTACGAGACCCCTCATTTTGACGGAACAACCTTTCATTAGAAGTTCTTTGTACAAATAAGCGTTTGATTCTTATTTTATACTTCTTCTAGCAACATTACTTTATACTTGATATTATAAAACAAGAAAAATAATAATGAAATAACGCAAACTACTACAGACTTTAAAATAAAACCATGTAATTATGTCCGTAAAGTGAAAGTGAAAGTGAAAAAGTTAACAAAATGTCTTTCAAACTAAAGAAATATATATGTATGATAAAAAAATGAGCCCTTTGGATTTAATTAGCCTTTTAATTTAATTTACAACATTCCTTGTCTTTGGAGGTTATACTTATTGGATTCTTAAAGAAAAATATTGAATAGCAATGTAATTTAAATACTGGATTTCAGAGGTGCAAAAAGAAGAGAACAACCAGACGTCCGAAGAGCAAGCGGCGACGAAGATACAGGCGGCGTTCAGAGGGCATAAGACGAGGAAATCGATGAGTATGAAGGCGGCCACTAAGAATCCTGAGCCGGAACCAACCAAAGCCGAGCTCGAAGCCGAGTTTAGGGCTGATGATAAAGGTAATATAAAAACTATGACCACCCTAAAATTACAACATAAAAATAAAATATTTGGCTGCCTCGTGGTTACCCGCTTGCTTTGTGACGCGGAAGTTCTGGCCCACGGGAGTAGTGGAGTTTGGATGTTGATAAGGTTCTTCCAACCCACCTATTTAGCTATCGCTTTATCTATCTGCCGCCATAATAGTATTAATGGGTTCTGGCAGTCATATATGTCAGAACCAGTATTCTCGGCGAGCAAACCTCACCGTCTACGGCCTCATTGTCACTTATCATCAGGTGAAATGAATGTATGAGAAAGAATCTCGTCTTTCAGTGGTCTATCTGTTTTAATTTTACCTTGTCGGAAAGTATTAGGATGACAAAGTTTATTGTCTAGTTATACTTAGACTATAGCCAACTGAACAAAATATGTTGTCCCATCTTTTTATTGGCCATTTGACAAATTCGGTCAAAGAGTAATTTAACATTACTTACAATTGAAGTCGATTGATAATACACTGTAGTAAAATCATTAGTAACTAATTATTTGTATAATTTTGTTTAAATCATATAAAACTTTAAATGCTTTAAGCATGTTTGGTGACAATTGACAAAAAAGGAAAAATAGTACATTGATGCCTACATAATTGATTCGTCACCTATTAAAAGATATTTGAATATAATACGGATGGTAAAACGTCCAGAAGCTTCAGTTAGACGAGTATGTTGTAAAATATACTTTAACGTAACACGTAAAAGGGATTTAATGTAAAATGCGCAGCTGCGACTTAAGGACTTACGGGGGGCTTAGTCCGTAATTAGTGGTTAGGCAGAATGTTACTATAATAAGATAATGCTAGAAAGCAAAACAACGTTATACTTACTCGGCATATTCACCTCCAGCGTTCGCAGTGTGCCAGCTTGCAAAACTAGATGCTTAGTTGAACAGAACACAGGGTTATAATTTTATATTTATTTAATAAGATTTTAATTATCTTTATGACCCTACGACGATAGGTCATACTATGTGCCCCGGCCCACTAGTCACACACAGTGTGAATCTGCCATCGTAACACATTTTTTTATCTCTTAAGGGCTACAAACACTAAGCCTTGATTTCATCTCCAGACTCCACTACTTCTGTGGCTTGGGAATCGAACCCGGGATCTCGTTACAAGGCAAGCGGGTAATCCACTGCGCCGCGGAGGCAGTTAAACATGTGAGAGTCAAAAGTACTCTAAGCTTACAAAATTAAGCATTTACGCCCCCATTGTCTTAACTTCAGATGAAATCGAAGTCGTGCTATCCCATAACCAATATAAAAAAAAGTAAATTTCTTCATCGGTATCGATTAACAAATACTAAAACGAAGTATCTGAATATTTTCATATAATTTAATATTTTTACTAGTGGTTATTGTGTGCATTTTATTTATGCTTATTTTTTACAGAGCTATGTAATGCTGCTACGAAAATCCAAGCTTCATTCCGAGGTCACCAGGCCCGTAAGCAGACCCAGGCGGAGAAAGATAAGGAACAGCAGGATAAGGTATTTTATATTATCTCTTGCCAGGGATCGTGCTAGTATATACTCGTGCTTCAGCATCTACGAGTAGTTCCGTTCCGAGGGAGCAGTAAAGCAAACATTGTTTCGGTTATACTATAAAGATCTGTAGCTAGTGAAAGGACTAAACTAATGATATCGCATATCATAAAACGATGTTAGCAATCTTGTCCTGAATTTCATTCATTGATAATGAGCGGGATAGCATTTGACAATAATTTTACACGATGTTAAGTAACGGTGAGGTAGACGGTGAAGTATGTTTATGTGTGTCGCCTGGATGAAAGCAATGATGTAAATGTTGCTAAGGTGTTGGTAGCTAAATAGACCGGCTTAATAAAAACTTACGGCATTCCAAGATTCTCTAAGTCGTAACTGATATAAATTTGATTAAGGTATTATTTATTATTTATAAATGTTTTCACATATTACTGTAACTACATATCTAAGTCTGTATCATATGTAACCAGTTCACCTTAAAACCTGTATGGTATCTTGAATTAAATAATGAAAGAGATTACATATTTCTCTCTCCTTTCGCAGGAGGACGTCGAGAAGATCGATTTGACGGATCCGGAGTTGAACAAAGCCGCGACCAAAATCCAGGCGTCGTTCCGTGGACACAAAGTCCGCAAGGACGTTACCAACTAATGCATCTAGAGAACATTAGAAGATCTATTCAGATCATTTCGTATGTACGGACAATCTTTTACATATTTTACTCCTTTGAATTAAAGTTCAATTTACCTTGCATTATTCACTAGAACAGATATAATTACTTTCAGCATATCCATCCTGCATACGAATAGAGGTCGTGTTATAATTCATTTAAAGTATATTGTTGTGTATGTTAGGTATGTCAATTCTTTACAATTGTATTCCGAGTCAATTTATATAATCGATACTTTTTAACATTTTATTCCAAGCAATTTAATTGAGACGTTTCTTGAATATTAACCAGTTGAAATTCGATGAATTCGAACTATTATTATTGAATATGCCTCATTTTTTTTCTGAGAATTACAAAAAAAAATTCCCATTTCCTAGTAACTTGCATGGTTTTATCATTCGACATCTTTGCGGCATTTGTTAAATGTTAAATAATTTAATATTTCAAATGTATTTATTACAATAGACGTAGTCCAGACGACGTGATGGAAATTTGTTTGCTTGTAATATTATAATAGTTGATAGCACATCTATTATATCTCATAATTATGTTTTACGTATAATAATTCCGGGTATTTAAATAACCTTAATTACATAATGTAATATGTACAATTTATTATTTAATTAATTATTATTTGTGTAATATTCAAATTATAATTTTCATGAACAATATGACCGCATGTCGGTATTTTAAGGTTTATATTAAACATATTAAATAATTGCCTGTATCCAGTGTTGTTTCATTTCATCTATACATTAATACGTGAAGCAAAAACTGTGTACCGGTTTTTCATGAAAATTGCGTGGATGGTGTATGATGGTATGAAATTTGGCAGAGGTAATGGTTATATGGAGAAGGAGTACAGAACGTTATTTTATTATAATATTGTTTCAAAGTACATATAGTTTATTAAAAAAAAATACACTACCATGCGGTTATCACAAACAAAATATAAACTTATTTTTTCTCTTCTATTTAACTGGCAAATCTGATGTTCTACCTTCTCGTACTAAATGTTATGTACTCTGAAAAGAATTTTATTTAGAAAAAAAATGTTGTCACTTTTGATTAAACGAAAAAAATCCATTCAGTAGACTACGCTTTTTCTAATACACTTTAAGCTTTATAGCACTCCCGGGTACGCTTTTGTTTTCACGATTTCAAACGTAAGACGCTTTCGATGTTATCTCCTTTTCAGTAGTTAAAATTCAAGCTAAGATACGAACTAAATTAAAAAGAGAATAGAGGTTGAAATTGCAAGTCATGTACAATTTTTACTATCCCCGGAATATCGATTAAAACATTTTTTTTATATCGACAATAGGTTAACACTAGATCTCGTACTCACCCTATATTAAGTGACAATGAGGATGCAGATGGTGAAGCGTGTTCGCTCAGATTACTTCTGGCTCTCACAGGTATGACTGCAATTCTGTTACGGCGGCAGATTGATATTGAGGGTGGTAACTAACCAGACAAGTTCAAAAAACCCTACCAGCTCCATTTAGAGTTCGCTATTCACGTGTTCTGGAAATCGAACGTGGAACGTCTACATTACATGGCAAGTCTTAACGCACTGCGCCACATAAATAAAATATGTAAATAATTGTAGTGGGAAGGCTCGTTTTAATTAAACAATCTTTATGAAAAGTGTTTTGCGATGTATATTTGTCTTCATTGTAGTTTTATTTCGAGCGTTGTAATTTCAAAACAGTTTCACCCTTTCCAATTCACCCCTCTTTCTCTCTCTCTCTCTCTGTCGCTCTCTTTCTCTTTTGCACACATTAATTTAATTCAGAAACATTTTATATTTATTCCATTATTTATTATCTGATGCACATTTAAATTAAATCTTTCATTAATAATATATGTCTTATAACACAGGTTCGGAACACATTTTGACAACAGAGCTACAATTAACACCCCAACATCGGGCATTTTATTATCACGGACTAATTAGTAATTAGTATCAAGTGATCGTAATTAGGTATAATTCTGATTTCAAATGAATTTAATTCATCACATAAAGTCGATGATTTATATATGGCAGTACGTTACACATTTAAAAAAGTAGTAAATATGAACTTAAATAGGTATAAATAGCCTGTCCAAAACCAGCAGTAATACTCGTAGAAGCACCGTACATTTGTACCTATCTACAGCCGTAAAGGATGATCCCTATTTACAAGCTTTGGATAAATGTAACGTCGTTTTTCCGCGCAATAACTCAAGCACAACTTATGTCAAGACCAGTCGACACCCGCTCCTCTCTTTGGCCGTAGTAATTTATTTATTTAATATGAAGATTATTCCTTCGAGTATGTGTACCACTTTACAAATCCATCGACTCTGCGACATAAATATCATTGATATTTTAATCCCCATTTTCACCGTTTTAAAAGTGGTATTTAAAAAAAAAAGCCTTTAGTTTTAAGGATACCTACGCATCACGAAGAATACAAAAACGTAATTTTATGTTGCTAGGACCAAAAGTTTAGGCTGTGCGGTTATGTACGGAACAGCTAGTGAATCGAAGACGAAGAAAATTTTTAAATGTTTGTGTTTAACATATATACTATACCTAGAATTTTTTTTTTTCAGAAAGAGGCACAGTATTTTTATACTCTGTAATATTTATGTTTGCCAGTGGTTGTGTCAAATCGACCTAAAATATGATGCAAGTGTACTCGTAAAGTAAGACAGGTATATATTTGTACATTCTTCGACTTACGAAACATGATGAAATGTTCGAACGTGACCCGAGCCATAATTAAAATATTAAACAAGAATAATTTTTTTTTTGTTTCCGCACACACAAATATTTTACTATTAGAAAAAACACCTGGATTTCAAGATCCTCAATTCGAAAGTTGTGTTGTGTTACTAGTGACCGCTTAAATAAATATGAAACCCGATTACGTAGCCAGCTGTTTTTATACTACCGGCACCGGTATCTTCCCCAAATTCGCCTCATTCATACGAATGTGGATAAACAAGATATTATACAATATATGACGCATTGAATATGTGACAAATGACAGAATAAGTTACGAGCTGACTTTAATTATACGACAGGATCTGTTGATACCTCGTAAATTATTCACGCGGGCACATGCTTGTAACCTTTCTCATAAAAATACGACAAGTTTGTATGGCGTGTGCAAACACGTTTTCGTGACCTGCATACCAAATGCCTATTATAATTTATAACCGTAATCTTATTTAAATATTTATTAAGCATGGCGATACTTTTTGCAGATTCGATATTAATTTAATGCTAGCACCCTTATATCTTTCTTTTAATGTGGTTATTAAAAAACATATCCTGTTTTTTAAGGAAAAAATTTGTGGAAAATGTATAACGATTGATGAAGGGGATGATATGGAATTTATGCCCTCTAAAACCATACCTATCGTAACTCCTTCAGAACGCACAGGTGTCCCATAACGCGTAAGGATGTGAAAGGGAGGAATAAATACATTCCTGGTATTCTTGCTGTCATAGGATAGGGTATTATAGTGGTAGGGTTTTTCAAACCCGCCTGGCTAGCTACCATCTTCAATATCAACCTGCCGCCATGACAGCATTGCTGTGTTCCGGCAGCCATACATGTGAGAGTCAGATGAAATTCTGGGCGAACGCGCTTCACCATCTACGGCCTCATTGTCACCTATCATCAGGTGAAATCGAGGCCTAGTGTTAATCCATAACTAATAAAAAAACCTAAAGGCATAATGGCGGACCGTATGTC
>DWQX01003223.1:0-18587 GCA_018245475.1 Pharmacophagus antenor
TCGTAAAACAAAAATGTATGCATTAAGCATAATCATTGATAGGGTTGGCAAAGCATAACTTCCACGTAAATTAAAAACGTTAACCGTAAACACTTTCAAATGTGACAACCCTACGTGATACGGTGTTACGATTCATATTCGTTTTTAGCATTCATATAATTTTATGTTAACTTCTTCATACGGTATTCCAAGTCACTTGTTCATTTATCTCTTGCCTCGTTGGTTTACTCCCGACGTATCCGCATGCCGACACGACTGTCTGTGCTAAATATAAGTTAATCCTTTTGTTGAGTCGAATGAAGAATCCTAACCAAAAAAATATGATTTATCGGCAGCGGGCTAACACTTGACCTCGAATACACTTGATGTTAAGTGTGAATGAACGCGTATATGGTGATTAGTTCGCGCTCAGAATACTGTGACCCTCATATGAATTGGTGTCCTATGTTATTCGATATTAACTTTAAAGATGGCAGCTAGCACACTCGTACGGCCCCGGAAACGAATCCGGGGCTTCCAAGTTGCGAGTCGCGACGGCGTAAGTCGAAACTACAAAAGGCTCCATCTAAATTTAACTAACTAAGCGTGTTACTCAAAGTCCAAAGACGGCTAATGAGTTATTTGTGCGTTTGTGTTTGTGTGAATGAATAAGAACGATATCGGAGCCGGGGCTGGAGCGGCTCCGGGCTGACACGACAGCTGTGCAAACCGTCACCCGCATTACAAGGAGATGGCTGCGGTACACGCATGCACGGATTTGCGTGTAATAAATATTTCACTGTCAGATTAATTCATACAATTGAAATAATTTTATCTTCCCTCGCGCGATATTTAGTGGAGATTTGAACGTGGAGGCTTAAAGCGTGCTCGCCCAGTGGGCGTGCTTGTCGGAACACAGCAATGCTGTTACAACCGCGGACTAACATCGGGACAGAGGTAGCTAGAAAGGCGGGTGGGGTAAAAAACCTCCACCGCTATAGAAACTCGACTCACGTGGTCGCCGATTCGAAATTGGAACCTCGGCTATGGTTAACAACGAGGACACCTACATTAAATAATCACGTTAGTAACTTTACGTAATTTTTTTTAATGCTTTTGTTGTTTTATAAATAGATAGGTTGAGCAGATTGTTTTCACTAATATATATTATCGTTTATACATGGCCAGAAATACACCATTCCCTCGACTTGCGCGCTACTCGAATTATACTCGTATTTACACAGTTTTTAAATCGCAACAAGAAATAAGATATTATTCTGATAGCTAGATTGATAACTCTGATAGGTACATAGATTTTATAAAGGTATACAGCGTAAAAGAAATCGTGTAATTCCAGTACCGCGCAATACGTGGAACCGGTGTAGATAATTATAAATTAATTATAAGTAGACACACTATTGGATATCCGGCTTCGAGGCCGGGCGTTCCGAGAGGCAAAACAAAAGAAGAAATTAGATAATGATAATGGCGAAGTTATCGCCTAACCCGAATTCTCTCGCCGCTATCGGTTTCCGGTGTGCGTTCACGGTGAAAGCGCGACGGTCGCGCGTCTAATCGGACTTAAATTTCCACTGCGCGCACGTGTGAATGTGCTGTTACGACAGTAGACCTGAGGGTTACGGGTTATAACAGTTTTCGACGCGCTACATCCGAGAGTAATAAGAGGCAACATTTTTCGGTCATGGTAACATCTATGCTTAATGTTTCATAGGTAATATTTCGTGTTTTTTTTATCGACTTTAGTTTAACACGGCCTCACCTACACATGATGTTAAGTGATATAGAGGCCGTAGATAGTGAAGCGTGCTCCCTATAATATTTTGGTTGTCATATTTACGACTGCACAAAACACAGTAATTTTGTTATGGAAATACTCGGTACTCACTTAAATATTAGGTATTATTTCTCGATTAAAATCAAAAATTTTGACGCTCTGATAATGATCGAAAACTATGCATTAATTTAATAACTTACGGTAACAGATAATAATTTTTTATTCTATGTTAATAAGGTTTTTATTAAATAAATAATCCGGACGGCATCAGTTAATAAGAAAACACATAGAATTAATTTTAACGCCATCTGCCGGTATAATTCTAACGTTGTGATATTATTTCGTATTGAAATTAAAACGTAATAATTAAAATTGTTCTTAATATTATATGTTATAAGACTTAGATTAGTCTTGACTTAAGTTATGTTATGTAAATATAAAGATAAATTTAACAATTAATACATACTCACTAACGAAACGAGTCCGTCCCTGTACTAACCGTAAAACGTCCGAGTGAATACGATGTTTTTGGAATGGAATGATAAACGTTTAGCAATTAAGAGACATCTTACTGCGACGCAGTCAGCGCGCTGACAGTTTGATTTGTACCAGTAACCCGTTGAGCAGCGCACCAAGAGAGCGGCGTATAGGAGAACAAAAGAAGTTGGGTGCATCATATGGCTTCTTAGTCATTAAGACTTTAATAATACAACTATTAAACGGTTCGCGCGAAACACTGTTTATGCGGCTAATATGAAAAAGGCAATTTCATGTAATCTTTTCATCCTCATTCCGATGGATTTTTTATATATATATATATTTTCTATAAGATTGGATTTTTAATACGATAAAAATTTTCGTCTTATTTTCAAATCTTCGGTTAAGTTAATCTTTTTTTCGACACTAACCAGACTCAAATATGCGGTCCCGGAAACGAACCCGAGGCTTCATTATAACAAGGAATGTGATGATATCTTTCTCCAATGATAAATATATTCGCTTATATCTGATCGTGTTCATGAATCATCATGAGAATAACGAAATAAACTTTCATCAAACTCTAAAACTTAACAGAATATAAAAAGCAGCCGTTCCGCGATCTAAGTGCTATTCATAACTTAACGCTTATTTAAAAGCAATAAAAAAGTTAACCATACGTAGAGAAGAGGCTATAAAAGTGGCAATAAAAAAAACCGCATTTACGTGCTTAACGTAAACAAATAAAGGAACAACCATTTCCTCAACACTAACTTACTTAAAAATAAAATTAATATTTACTAAAAACCTCTTTCGTGATACGTTAATTTTAAAATAAACAAAAACCATCATAAAATCGATTTCATTAAAAAATAAACATACTCTATAATGACAGCTGGCATTTCGCGCCAAAAAAAAACAGCATTCATCAAAATTCATCGAACCGCCCAAACAACACAGATTAATAATCGTAAGTTATTTATGAAGTTCATCTTTTTAACAAATCATGTCATTTATTTTAGATAACGATTAAAAGATAACCAGCACGGTTTCATAACTTATTAACATTTGAATTATAGACTACGTAATTCTTAATAAGTAATTATTTATGGAGGCCTATTACTATTATAATGGCCTGTTAAATGGTTGATATAACAGTATAAAAATCAAATAGAATACAAAATGAGATGTGCAGTCGAATTATATTGAAATAAATAACGCTAATGCGATTTATACGGTAGTAAATCAACGAATTCTCCATTCGCTTAGAATATTAATAGACTCTCGTGATTTTTCGTTGATTACGTTCATATATTGTTAGCATTTTATTTAAAGCAAAGCCAAAGGAAATAAGCAATCAATGAATACAGATTAAAAAAACCATCAAAAAAATTTACTGATCTATGCTTTACTTTGTGTAACAACATAAATACCCATTAAAAAAAAACCTAATTTGCTAATTTCCGCTTTTATACGCGCAAATATTACAAGTAATTCAAAATTTAGACGTAATTGTTGGAAGTATAGACGCGTGTTGAAGATTAATTATCTATATGTCATTTCATTTGCTGACAACACTGTTGCATGCGCCATAAGTTTGTACGTGCTGTTCCGTTGTTCCCCCTTTAGTGTCAACGTGTCTGTGTAACTCAACTTTATAATATATTATAAATCCATCATTCGTTCCTTCATTTCTACAGCCACATTTACGATGAAAATAACTAGGTTTTCTAAGCCGTCTAATATCTCCATATTATTATCGAGGCGTTAATTCGATAAATTACAAATTTAATCGTATTATTTTGCGATTAAAAAAGCGGAAATTAGCAAAATTTATTTTTTGTGTTTCATTAAATCTTCTGTATCTCTCTCTCTCTCTCTCTCTCTCTCTCTCTCATCCGTTACGCGACTGCGTATTAACGCTCGCAAAGAACTATCCAAACGCAATGGTTTCGAATAACGCCACCCACTGCATTCCATACTAAAAACTCGCACTGCATCATTAGTGGTGTGAATTAATACTAATTGGGTCATTTAGGGCTCCTATTACGTTACGCCCGTATGTATTTGAAATTCCTTCTTGTCGCAGTAGTTTGCTGCTTGTTTTGTAACACGGTGCTCCCAGGTTGTATTCCCGGGCTGTGGGGGTATGGATGATGGTAGAGATTTTTTTTTATTAAAATCACGTGTATAACATGTACTATAAATATTATACCAGTAATATTGGTATTCATAGCAAAATTACTGGTATAATCTTAAGATTATCTTCTATATATTCTGAGCTGAAGCATTATCATAAGATACAAATAACATTTATATTACGGTATTTTTAATGATATTCGAAAGATTGTACCATGAAGTTGATACAATAAAAACTAAAGCAAAATCCTAGCGGGCAAGTTAAAATTCCAGTCAATTCCATTTTTGAAATTCGAAAAAAAATAAACGAATTTCGAATATCGTATGCCGCAAAGGCGCCGCCCGTTTCATCGTCTTCGTTCAGTAGCGTTATAAATAATTAGCCCGCACAGTAAGACCATGCGAGTCCATCGCTCAGCCGACCGCATTCGATGCTCAGATTGTCTTAGTATCGACCGCGGTAAATAATATTCGTGTTAATTACAAATTCGATACGTCCAGTTTTCGAGGCGGCGACTCAGTGACCACGATGTAATGGCCTTTACCGCTGGAAAGTCGTCCGGACATTTACCCGATGATAGACTTTCTAAGCAGGCATAGCTACTTAGATACTGAGTTTGATTTTTTTTTTATATTATTTAAAACAACCTTCAAGGTACAATGTTTGAAACAAAACAGAATTATCACCAAGGTGCATGCATGCTCGTAGAGAAAAGAGAAACAAAAAAAAATTACTCGAGATATTTTTCAGCAATTCTGGCCGAATATAAACTGTTTGCTATAATAGGAAATGTTGTGCGATTTTTCGCAAGATGCATTTCCCGCCAGGTAAATAGCGTTCTCTATGATAGACTTATGAGGAATAAACTTTTTTTTATCGGAAATAGCATAAGATTTCTCATCAATTGACATATTACATTAAAGGTCAATGAGGTCTTAGATGATGAAGCTAGCCCGCCTAGAACACTTCTGGCTCCAACATGTACGATAGCCAGAACAGAATAATACTCTTATGGCGGGGTATACATTGAGGCTGGTAGCCAGCCAGGCGGGTTTTAAAGACCCCACCAATGACAACAACAATAAGACTCCTTTGGCTCCATTACTCATATGGCCACGGCCTCGTTCCCAGTATCTCCACATTCGCCACGTAGGCATGAAAATCGATTGCACTATCGATATATCGTAAATAAAATTATAAATAAAAAAAAAACAACAAACGCATTTCATCACGCCGGACGCGCCACTCTCAGCGAACAGCGGAAACGTGAAACAATAAAATGTCGCGACGCCCATTGGCCAATCGGGCGCGTGTCAATGGGATTGCGAAACAATGAGTTGCTCAATCGGCGATCACCATTTCCTTGAAATCGATTTCGCGAACGTTTTTCCGCGCACTTTACGGGCGATTCGGGCTTAAACTATAAAAATACAACAATTTCCGTTCGCGGCGCAGAACTCGTAACTATAACAAATTTTGTAACATCGTACAAGTAAAAAATAACCCAAAATAAACCTCTCGCGAGATATCACGTGTTTCGCTTGACTTGTTACGAAGAGATTACGATCAATTTGAAAAACAAAAATTCGCACAAATTCAATTTCTTTGTAAAAAGAAAAAACAATATTTATGTAAGTGTAAAACTTTTACAAAACACGTGTCATATATAACAAAATTCCGATGATTTATGTACGTAAAAGTTTTCATCAAAAATTTGCGAAAGTCAATGTGTTAAGTAAGCAATATGGTCTAATAAAATTAATTAATCACGATTGCTACAAAATCAAAACACAACCGTATAGATAAAACAATGGTAATATCAAAATACACAAGTTCTTGGACTTACTAGGAGGAACGCCCCCGAGCAACAGTATTTTGTTTGAGGTTATAAATTTGTACCACTCGTATAACTGCCTCCAGTAGCGCAGTGGTCTAACATTTTCTTTGTTAAAGCGGAAATCTCGGTCTCGGTTTCGATTCTGAATCGACAAATGTGACCGCGTTGATGGTGGGTAGACCTTTTCGAATCCGCCTGGCCAGCTACCAACATCAATGTCACTCGAAATACTATCGATGATAAATAGAAATTTAATTAAACCCTATCAATCGTCCTACTCCTATGGTTGAGTTTTAATTTTGATATTTATAAAATGAAATTGTAAATAAACTCTTTCTAATAAAACAACAAAAGAAAATTTTATCATCGAGTACGCAAAAGGTTTGGATTGAAATTAAAATATAACTTACTTTCGCACGTTTAGGGACGATTTTATTAATTAAGTTTTCAAGTTCTAAATACAGCATTTTAAAATAAAAATCGAAATTGGGTAAAAATCATAAATAAAAAAATAATGTGGAAAAGCAATAAAATAATGTGGAAAAACAAACAAAAATAATTTGGAAAAGCGATAAAATATCGCCATCTGTTAAGCTCACCGATCACGTGAGCGTGGAATTGAACTGCCTTTCGTATGACGGCTCGAGTTGGCCATCGAACAACAAAGGCGGTGAAATTATTGTCCCACATGCCGAATACTGTTATAGTTTCTGATCTCAATACGCCCCTGCTCAGTATTAACACATCCAATCATTATACACCCACAGTATACCGGGCCGGAAATACGTAATTTATTGTAAACGTATAAAATATGTTACTATTTCATTCATAATGCAATATCGAACGGAATTTTTAGTTTTGATTATTCGATAGAGGTACGTACATGTCCACAAGGACAAATCAATTATAAGCTATGAAATTAAAAAGAGAGTTCATATGAGTTTCAACTAGTCTATAGCTTCGTATCTCCGAAGCATAACAACCGATTTTGAATGACTGTCTCCTTGGCGGAGTAGTTTACCGCTTGCCTTGCAACGCCGAGGTCTCGGGTTCAATTCCCGGGCGACAGGAGCGATGGAGGCTGGAAGGTCAAAGAGTATTTCGATCCCGCTCGGCTAACTACCGACCTCAATGTCAATCTGCCGCCGTAACAGCATTGCTGTGTTCCGGCAGCCAGACATGTGAGAGCTAGAATCATTCTGCGCGAGCATGCTTCACTATATTATCCCACATTGTCACTTAACATCGAGTGAATTCGAGGTCAAATGTTAGCCCATAAGCGATAAAAAGCCTTTTTTTAAACTATCAGGTATTTTTAGTTATTTCGAAGAGACTAATTTTACTTTGAAGTTTTTTTTTTTATTTAAACGGCGTTATTCTAGCGATTTCAATTATTATTATTTTACAATTTACCAACTACTTTTACTATGCAGGACGAACACTGAAAATTAAGTAAGGTGTTGGATACATTTATAATGTTTATTAACAACACATCGGTAATTAAAAAAAAAAACGTTAAGACGCAAATAAAACTATATTACTGACAACTAGATTGTGGTATGCTTTAAGCGAATGTAATAGGGTCTTTTCGGAGCTGTGGAAAATGACAGCCGTCTGACAACAGGCCAGTTCTGTGTGCCACAGATAATATTCAGGTCGCCAACCTGCAATACGTACCATCCCACGCCCCGGATTCCTGAACGTGGTCTTTGTTGCGGAAACTGGCCCGATCCTTTGATAATATATCACTACAAACAAACTTGACACAGTCGATGTACTATCCAGATTATAAATGATGACGCAATCAAATTTATAATAATCATTTTTACCGATTGATAATCGTTATGGAAAGACTTTTAGCGCATACAACCATTTCGCTTATAGATTTTTTTATCTAATTTTCACGTGATGTTAAGTGACAATGAGACTGTAAGTGTGGTTACGTGCTCGCCCAGAATACTCTAGTTCGCACACGCGTGACTGCCGGAAAATAATAACGTCGTCAAAACTTAACCAGTCATTTAGCTCCGGAATCGAATCCAGGACGTCCGTGTTACAAGGCAAGCGGTAAACAATCCCGTCACGAAAGCGATCAAACGTCCTCCCGTCATAACGCTTTGTACAACTCTACTATTAGCTAGTGTTGGTAGTGTTCTTTTTTAAACTATTTTATGAAGAAACACAAATGTACTTTCAAAAATATTAGAAAAAATTCAGGTACGTCATTTTCTTCGATTATTCCCTGAGTTTATTTTCAGTTTCTCTAAGTAATTAAAGGATTGATAATTGTATAGATCTCATTTTAAAAAGAAAACTTGCTTTTTAAGTTTGTTTCACCGCAAACTTCCTGCTTACGTTTGCTTCATATGTTTTTGTATTATTTGTACAAACTGTACAATTTGTACAACGACGCATTCTTCTCTCTATGTGTCCACGTGATTAGCTACGTACGTTATCTAAATACGTAAATAGATTGTACGTGAGACGAACAACAAACATTTCTCTAAATACCATACCATTTTCTTTAAGTACCACCTGATAGTAAAATTACTAGAACGCGCTATCTTTACCAATGATGAATGCAGGCACACAAATGCGTCGAAAAATTTAAAAAACGTTAAATACGATTCAAAATTATAAAGGTAGTAATTTATTGTGATAAGGGACGAGTTCCGGTTTAACTTGGATTATCGATTATAAGATTAAATTACTCCTGACTTAATTAATGAATTAAATAATATCCTTATCGATAAAAAATAGTATAATTAGACTTGATAATAATAACAAACAATACAAATTTACCACCAGGTTTACGTGATTGATAAAAAGTTTTGTATTATAAGTGATCGAATTATTGTCTTTTTCATAGTTTATGGCAACTTTGCATTAATTTTTTTTCCCCTAAATTAATACTTCAATTTCTTCCGGCCTCGTTATGGAAATCATGAAAGTGTATCGGTAAATTTAACGTTAAGCAGATTATAAAAATTCAAACAATTTTCTTATAAAGGCATATCACAATAAATATCGCGTCACTTTTGAATTCCCGCCAACGTGTCTTTTCTTCCATAATGGGGTAACGCACAGACTAAAAATATAAACATCTCTTTATATAAAGTCGCTTCGGTGGAGGAACAAAAACATTTTCTACGTATGGCATGGTTATTTTAAAACTTTCCGTGGCTTTATTCCCGATGGGTGACACAGAGCTGTAACAGAACATTATAAATTAAATTTTTATAGTTTTTTGGTGACACAGTCGTGGTGTCGCATGCTGAGCCACACTTAATCCGCGCTACCACTGCATTACTTTCACAGTTATGACGTGAAGGACCTATAATTTTTAACACGTATGTTTAAGGACATTTTTATAGTATCCAACTAAAGGTCGCAATTTAATGAACCCTCATATTTCCTTTTAAAATTACATTTACATTCTTAAACAATTTTGCCATAGGTCGGTGAAAAGAAAATTGAACACAAATAAGTTTATACGCAATTTCTTATCGAACACTGTTTCGTCGGAACGACTCTTTCCGTCAAACTTTTACGGTTAATAATTAAAAGGTTTAAAGCACACTAAACATGCCAAGTACAGAAAACGGTGTTGCATGTTTATAAATATCATACCCTTAACGTTTCCTGCGTAAACAATGTCAAATATTAGATATTTAAATACGGAACGGGCCGTGTAACGCTGATGGTGTTCTTCACGTAATAATAAAATGCCGATTATCATATAGTTAGTTGTATGTGGAGCTGTTATCACCGAAATTGCTTATATCGGTGTTGCAGAGGTCAAGGCACGCTGATACAACCGGAGCAGATGGCGCTACTTTCGCGTCTCATTGTGTATCTTAAATTTATTGATGCAACAAAATTAATTATACAGCTTGTGATAATTTATAGATGACTTTTCATTACAATCTTTATTACAATAGTTTCCTTTATTGTGTAAATATGATATTACTAATTTTGTTTGTTTGAATGATGTTCAATGTCGCCATTGAAGTATGAAACATTTTTTTTTACTGAACTTTAACAAAGGCATTAAAATTAAAAATGGTAATTATTTATGTATCAGATGAACAGAAACATGCATTTGCCATTTTGATAGTTTATACTTTCCGCAGATTGTTTCGTTTTGGAAATATAATTTAATACTAATTTATCACCAGACTTCAATTTCACGCAATAATAAGTGCCAACGAGGCTGGAGATGGCTAACCTTGCTTAGTATAATGTAACTCTCATCACGGAACACTGCAATGCTACTATAGGTAATAGCTATACACCGGTTCCAAAAAAAATTACCACTACACGAAACATTCGTTTCCCGGTGATCTCTGATCTCCTAACTAATAAAAATTTTTATCCAATCTTATTGTAACCACTTATATTAACAATTTGGCGTCCAGTGATACCGCTTCGTTGTCATTTTTAATTACAATTGAATAACAGATAAACCAAATCTGTCTCGTGTTCATGGTAAAAAAAAAAAGTCATAATAAATACCTTTTGTGACTATCTATGTTGTAATAATATAAAACTAGGGCGTTTGAATGTTTTTCTATTATACTTAGAACATTTTTTCCATCGGATTTCTAAAAAAAAGGTCTACGAAAAATTAAAAAAAATATGACAACTCTGCCGGCGTTAAACATATAAAATTTATTTAGTCTATGACTTAATGCCTATTTGACATTCTCTGCTAGTTAATCTTAGGCAAATGACAAGATATTAAATGCAAGTGTAAAAACAACGGGTCAAAAGAAAGTAAATAATTAAATAAAATAAAGATTAAATAAATGTGAAAAAAAAAAATGTGACTATAATATTACATTGATAAATTAATTATTAAATTATAATATTAAAATTCATTTAAGATATCAATTGCTAATTTGATTATACGATGATATTTATTGGTCAATGCACTAAGACAATGGCAATTTATCATTCTAGGCAATGTTTATCTCCGGTTTGTAAATGTAATTATCCGATAAAGACGATTGTGGCAACATTTGTTTTTATTCTGCTCCTTGTTCTATGGAAACGTCTTATCATAATCCCGATATAGATAACAAAGGAATTTTTTCAGTTGCTAAAATAATTTGCATGTTTTATTTGTATTAACGAGTAAGAGAAATTTTTCGAAAATATCATTGACGAATTATATAATCTGTACATAGAACTTGGTACATTATTTTTGTTGTTAATGTATTATTTAACATTTTTTTATTTTAATGTATATAGAAGTTACGATGGGTACGGTATATCTTTAAGATAAAGTAGTGTATAGTAAACTTTTTTTTTAAATATATTTTAATGAAACATGGTATCTAGACTATGTTAGCAATACTGTTTACCAGTATATCCAATAACTTTGTATATGTACACTATATGGTGTTTTTACGAAGTCAGTCCCACCACAACGCGTTCGCCATGACAGATCAGCTTAGTTCATCGGAATAGAGTAACATTAGTTCAGTAGCGCTTCTCGCGTCCAGACGACCTACGACAATAGTGACCTAAATTTCTATCAGCAAATGAGGCTGATACGTGAACCAAAATTTTAGATGACGTTAAGTTACAATGAGACCGTAGATGGTGAAGAGTGCTCGCCTATACTCAAACTCACACGTGTATGATTGACGAAACACAATCATGTCGTTATCGCGACAGATTGACATTGATGGCAGTCACGGCCGTGCTTGTCGGGCAAATACTCATCTACAAAAAAAGGATGACGAGATTTTACCAATATTTTATAGCCGCGTTTTGACCTTTGTGTATTTTTCTTTTTGCTGTCGGGGGCGAAATCTTCGAAAGATACTCTGCTGTCTGGGGGGAAGTCAGGGTTATGTGGGATTTTTACCCACTAAAACCCCGCCCGGTGGTCGACCTCGGCCTTTTGAAGGAGTCCCCCGGGATCTCCATTCGGATTACAACCGCGGCCCCTCCAACGCTACGCTATGATGATAGCCCGTCCCGGAGCCTACACGATGTAGACTCCAGAAGCCGTGTTTCGACCTTCTATCAACTATGATTTATTTATTTTAATCCACTATATTGTTTCAATTGGGTGTGCCGGGCTTTCGGGCTTGTGTGAAAATACCACTACTGATAACAGTGTTGCTATTTCGAACAAACCCTTACCACAATTCGACTCCACTACCTTTTGGGGTCGCCGAATTGTCAACAGTTCAATATAATAAGCGAGCAATGTATCATATAAACTTATTACATAATCGAAGAAGTGCGACTGTGATACCTCGTATGCAATTATCAAAACATCGCTTAAAATGTAAACGATCGGTTCGTTCCCCGTGAGTTTTATGGGCACACAAAACGCGCTAGTATCATTTCGGTGGCCGTACAGTTTATTAAAGCCGTTGCGTAAGACGAATTGCGCCGGTTCATCTGATAGTCTAACCGATAATCAAAATTGACGTTTCCGTGATGAGAATAAAAAGTAAAGGTTTACAAAAGAATCAATCTCGTCTATCCGATGTGCATACAAAAGTTACTATTTATTAACAGATTAAAAGTATCTATCGGATTTTTTGGTTGTTAAATTTTATGACATAACCAATATCCTGCATGTTGCCTATCTCATATTCTTTATTTTATAGAGTTTAATGATATTAAGAATAAATTAAAATTAAATTTCTTTTAACGCTATAAAAACTTTTTTAATTTAATAAATTAATTATATGTATTTAGATTAGGATAAAAAATTCTTTTCCGTTTTTGCGTTAAGACGCTACTTTCTCTTTTATTACTATATTAATTTATATATGGTTTTTATTTGGTAATAAAATATAATTTGTGAAGGAAAATTTTAATTAAACCGTTCGTGACTATTATTTTATGTAGATTTTGTTTATATATTTGCTTATTTCTTATATATTTATTTAAAAGTGCTAGCTAAAATGAGGCACTTCTAAATAATTCTAACTTAAATTTATTATTACTGGTTATTAATCAAGTGACTGGCGATATTATCAACTGTGTTCATATTTACCTTTTAATGTGCACTAAAACTATTTATGACATAAACAGATACAATAAATAAACAGACCGGTGCGTCGCGCGTGCATTCGAAATATATTTTTAGAATAAATGAACGGTTACAAAAACTTACCGAAAATTATTAACCGATGCAACTAGCTAGTCGTGAAGATGCAGAACATTCTTCAAAAATATGTCGACTTTTTAGTAAAAAAAATAAAATATCGTAACTTAAAGCAAAACACAACACAATCACGTTTGAAATTTAAAATAAAAATAATACAATCGAAAAAACACGTGGGAAATGATCGTTTCGATTTTTAAATTTCAAATAATTGTCAAACGGAATAGTTCGCAGCGCGTCTAATATTTCGAGCGGCTTATTCGAAATTTGAATGGGAACTGGCGCGTTCACAGAGCGCGCGATGCAGACGCGGACTGGCGCAGTCGAAGAGTATTCTACGCTCTGGGCCCACTGTTCCAACTCCGTTACCCGTACAAAGTACAAATAGACCCAACGCCAACATATTTGTTGACGTTGGCTATTGGACATTGGCACCGTTTGTTGGTTATTGGAGGCCGATTGTTTATACAGTAGCATAACTGAAAAAAGAGCGTTATTGGCGTGTTACTCTCTTTTGAATCAATAATTAAAATTCTTTGTGCATTTTGTTACATCGATTTTGAACTGTTTTGTAAGATCGAAACAACAAAAAGATTTGGATAATCAAGTCATGCTACATGTAATAATAATAGTGATTTTATATTATTTGTTTTTTTTTTCATTATATACATTATCTTTATATATAAATTTGTGTACTGTACACATGCTATAAAAATTATCAATGACACAGCCGTTTTATTTGAAACAAACATAGTGCATAGTTTATATTTTCTTAAATATGTAAAAAGTAATTTCTTTTCTATTCGCTTTTTTCTGTTTCGGCAAGATCCTCCTAATATACATTAATTTATTTAAAAGGAATGTATCGTTTTCTTGGATTATACAATGAAATAGGCTTAACTTTGAAGTGTGAAATTGTAATCTATTCCCTAATAGATGGCGTAACGCATTCTAAAACTTGTGTTGTCTACTTGCTCAAAGATGGCGTCGCTTGTGAATATATTCTTAGAAAGTATGAAAATAATATCGATAAATAAACGATGAATGAATGAATAATAAATTCGACGTGATAATAATTATAATTAAAAAAAATCGAAATAATCCTACACCAAAACATTCTCCGAATCTTTAAAATCTTTTTTTTTTTTTTCAAATGAATACGGAACAATGAGTAGCCGAAGATAAGGTTGAAAGATTAAAAAATAATTTTGACGTTCCCACGTGTTTGTATTGTTGTTCAAAGAAAAAATGCGCGCGTGGAAATAATTGCTATGAATCTCGCATGAGAATGGTTTTTAATTTACTGAAGGTCTTCGAGAACGATTCAGAACAATTAATTAAGAATATTTTATTAATATTCATATAAACACTAATTTACAAAAGACAAAAAAAATGATTATCTTTAATTTTGAAACAATTGTCGTATAAAATTTTATGTGCAAATTATAGTTTTATTTTAGCAAAACCTACTTAAATTCTGCAATAATATATTTCCTCAATATTTATAATTTCACATCAAAACCTTCGTCATATATAACCCAATTCATTAAAATAATTAATGTATATCCCATATTGGATGCATAAATCTGATTAATGTGTGTATATATATATCACAACTCGTACTCAAGTCTCAAGAGGCGGGATGTGAGGTCAAATGAAAACGACGCCATATATATTTTTTAATTAATCAAAACTTTTATTTACACTTGACCTATTCAGTTTAAATTCAGATTCTAAACGCGAATGCCTGCCTCCTTGGCGCAAGGGGATTTATCCATATGCTTTTGTAACGCGTACGTTCCGTGTTCGATTTCCGGGCCGCAAGAATGATGGGGTCTTGATTGTGGTAGGTTTATTCAAAACCCGCCTGACTGGTAACCACCCACAATGTCAATCTGCCGCCATAACAGCATTGCTGTTCCTGCGTTCACACATGTGAGAGCTAGATAAATTATATGGGAACACGCTTCACCATGTGCGGCCTCATTGTCACTTAACATCGGATTAGATCGAGACATATATATATATATTATTACGCATCAAATAGGTGAGATAGTTTTAATGCAACCGCATACCTGACGATTTGACGTGTTCGTGTAACTATTTCTTTTTATAATTACTAAATCCACATTAAAAAAAAATACTACGTCTGGATCTTACAATGTACAAACTTATCACTTTCTCCATTATAGAAAAAAGTTACCAGTTCCAGCTCGCTTTTGAAATGCTTTTTTCCCGCTCTAACTGTCTGTCCCGTCTCTCTCGCTCACACCGACCCGTTAAAGGCAAGTAGTGTGAAAACATAATAGCAATTCGACATATCAATCGGCCTCCGCGGAATCCAGTTTCGATCATGGCCTGCTAGTTTTTACTCAGTCATTTAACCTCTACAGGGACGACTTTTGATTAACAAAAGAGAAATATAAGTTCAATTTAAAATTCCTGTACGATCTATTGATTTTATTTTCATCGGTGGTCAAGTAACGGAAGGTGGAGGAACATTAAAATATAATACGTTAAAGATTTTCATCTCATCATCATATATTAATGTCGATTAACTGTAAATGCAAAAACTAAACGTCCTCACGTGTGGCCAAGCGCGTGCAGAGGTTAAGCGGCCATCTTTACTAAAAAGCGAATAATACTTTTCAAAATATTCTGAACGATCACGCTTAACTATCTACGGCCTCGCTGTCACTCAACATCACGTGCAATTGAGGTCTATGGCCTTTATATACATAAGCAAAAAGTTAAAATATATGTTAATCAGTTTAGGTTACTAGAAATATGTATACGCAGTTGTCCGAGTCTGAAATACCATAAAATAAATACGAATACATTCTTTTGTAATTTATCTCTAACTAAATTTATATCTGAAGACATTTTTTTTGTATTATTTTGTTGAATTTTTTTTTAGTTTCTTAACTGGCTGTTAGATAAATTACAATTCTCTTGAATTGTAATTTATCTAACAAAAACTTATTTTAATTTTTTAATAATAATGTTTAATATAATAATATGGACATTGTTTCGGAAATATTCTTGGAATGATAATTCCTTTGTCTTCGAGCTTTAGGGTCTAGGACCTTACAAAGCGAGCTAACGCTCCAAAATGTTTCGCAATCCAGGCGGTCCTTACTCTTAAACTACGCTAAAGGCGGTTGGCTTGCCCAGGTATGAAACATCGACAAAGGAATTCCCCGTAAGTCATCTAAAGTATTTCCTTCAAAGCCTTACCGTTTTAAATTTTACAATCAAAGCAAACTATTCCCTTTCTTATATATACAGTAATAAAGTTTATATTACAGTTACACGTACTTTGAAAGAGATACAAACATAATTTATATCGATGAAACAGAGAAAATATAACCTTACAGTTAAAAACATAGACCCTCCTTTGACGGTATATTTCTTATTATACTTCCGTGTACTTAAATTTTCGAGTAGCACAATGGATTCTGCTCTTTACTACTACAGTGAAACGTTCGAATTTGCAAGTAAACAATATTGATTAGGTTATAAATATTATTTGTCTACAATTTTGCAATATTGAACATTATGGCAATGCAATAAAGTTGCCAATAGCTTAATAATATTTATGAAATTAAAAGCAGGCTTACCAGCTCGGCACGAAATTATTTCAACCGAGCAAAAACGGTTCAATGTCACATCCTGCGTTTATAACTAATGCAGGTTATAAAAAAAAAATAATAAAAAAGTTATTATAAATTAAGTTAGTGCTCGTTTCTAAACGACATGTTGCGAGCAATCAGCAAGAGCAAGCTTCGCCCATTGAACGTTTATAAACGGCTTGTTTTTAGGGTTCAGTATTCAAATGGCTATGATCAGAACACCTATCACTGAGACACCGCTGTCCGTCGCTCTGTTCATCTGACAGCGGCCTCTTCACTCATGAACCGGAGATTTTCACAGATAATACCTTTTGCCACTACAGCAACAAATGTAATATGGAAATGAAATAGTACTTTAGAAGAAAGGTAATTTTAGAAGCTTTTATGGTACGGAGCCCTTCTGAATCCCAATCCGACTCGCACTTGGCCGTTTTCAACGAAATAACGTACGTAACTTCTGTTCCATTTATAGAATGCACAAAGTCCTGTTCAGATTCATCCTATCAACTTGCATAGAATGCAACTTACCTTCAAGCCGTAGGTGACTTGTGGTGATGCAACGCAATGCATGAAGCAATGGACGCATTTGAATGATGACCATAGCATCTAAGCGTTTATAACGATAGTCTATGTCTAATTATAAATAAATAAATATGCAGGATCTGTCACACATGGTTCTCTGATACCAAGATAGGTTGCTAAGCAGCACCTGTAGTATGGGGCTATCAGAGACCGATATACATACGTAGATATATTTAAATAAATACTTAAATATACATAAACAACCAGACATAGAACAAACATAAACGTTCATCACATAACTGTTTGTCCGGAAGAAATCAAACCCGCGACCCCTGGTTGTAAGAGGCAGAGTTAACTACCATTACACTAACCGGTCAGTCAACGTAAAATGCTTCTATATCTTTCTTGTAAATGTTAACATATATAAGTATTTATTTATATATCGTCGATCCAGAGGTAACCAGACTTCTTGTAGCACTATATTTACCGACACATTTTTATGGATTTTTTTCGAGGCATCAGTAATTTTGTGCATTACTGTATTATTATTTCTTTTGTTTTGAAATAAAATACATAGAGTAACGTTGCCACAGGCAGTATAAATTAAATGAACAAGCCAAATGCATTTTGATACACGAAACTTTTTAGCCAGGGTTGATCTATCAAAATGACAGGTCCGGTAAATCTAGTGTTAATTAAATTAATAATGATTTTAGTTTTTTTTTATATATATCACAAATCATAATATCATATTGTATTATCACTTGACACTTTCTGAGAATATAATTTTGAACACGTATAAAAAGGCACGTAGCGATTTTTTTCTTATATATTTTCTCATTATAGAATTAAAAACGATAAATTACTTTCGTATCAGAATGTGAGTGAAGTGTGAAGTGAAGTGTGAGTGAATGAGTTTCACCTTGGAGTAGATGATATTTTAAGTATGTATGCACGAATGTTAGTCTCTGATAACCCATACTACAGCTGCCGCAACTACCAGAGTATAAAAAGTCTGTGTGAAAAAAATACGGATATTATTAAATCCAGATTATTTAGTTATATATATA
>DWQX01003224.1:0-18585 GCA_018245475.1 Pharmacophagus antenor
GCACTAACTTTTGGAGTTTTATTCAATATTGTAATTTTTTCAAGGTGGTCTCAAACTTTTGGCCGGCAGTGTACGTATGCCTATAAAATTGTCAAGTCTGTTCCCACGATATGGCGGTCATCGCTGGATTTCTTATTTCGATTCAAAACATTTATGTGATATTTATATGCGCATGTTTGCTCCTATTGATGTGTCAATTCAGAAAACACGCGATGAAAGATTTATCCCATCCACCCCTAGTATTATAGGCTCAAAAGATTTCTACCTATCTTGGTGCAACTTGACATGAATAAATTGAAAAAATTGCTCTATGCTACAAAGTAAATGGCAAACGAAAATTGATGTCTAAAGAAATTCGTGTTCAACTTAGCCGATGTGTAACTTTTAGTACAGGCATTGAAAGAATATAAATTACTACGTTGATCGATTATGATAGGATTATTAATATGAAATTCACCGTGTTTCAAGTATTATTACAAAGTATAAGGTATTGGATGTGAAGCAAATTTATTTATAAAGTTTTATTTGTTGAAGAGTAAATTCTTAGTAATAGCATTTTAGGTATAACTAAAAAAGGTTTAAAAAAATAGTTGTTATCTAGCTGCTATATTTATAATAGAATTCAGTAATATTCAAAACAAATTATAAGTTTACAGCAGTTATGGAACAACGAAATGTTAAAAGATGACTATTTATTAACAGTTTTCCAAGAATGCTAAGTAAGTTAGTTCAAAACAATAAGCAATAATTCTCTCAAACGCATCAGTAAGAAACATCGCCAATGTGTGTGCTAGAGACAAACATCGAGTGTAAATTGTTAACAGAAATATGTTTTCCCTTTAAAGCGAGTTTGCCTATGTACAGTCAATAGTTACATTTGAGGTTGTCGAGATAGGAGATCTTTCTGTCGCCGTCCATTGGCACAGTGACTGCCATCACCTCTGGAGTACATTGTACGTGAGATTCGGAACCTGCGGGCAAACAAAGGTGTACTTGAGATTAAATGTCCTTGTTGACTTACTTCGTGCTCCAACTTAAGTTTGACTATAGAATTACAAAATTATTAGTGAACAACAATATTGTATACATTATAAAAATTTTGTGTAACATAAATAAAAACAGGTTTTTATTTGTAATAATTGATTATATTTTATTTTTTATTAATAAACATTTCGGAGACATTTGAACCATAAAATACATAGATATATTTAGAATTACATTAATGAAATAGAAATTTTTTGTGATCCTTTATCTCTTTTAATTCTTTCTTAGAATTAATAATTCAACTATCTATTTTACGCTTATATAATCAGCTAGTAACGAAAAATATAAGTTCCAAAATGTAAGAATTAAAAGATTACTATAATTTAAATGATAAACTGTTATCGATTAGTTTAACACTAGGTTTACAAAGGCCTCATTTCGAGGTAACATGGTTAAATAAAAAGTTATGTTAACTTATATAGACACATACTCGCATTACTCATACCCGCTTGCCTCGGAACGCGAAGGTTACGGGTTCGCTTCTCGGGCCACAGGAGTTGTGAAGTCTGAATAGTTGTAGGGTCTTCAAACCTGTCTGGCTAGCTACCACCCTCAATATAGATCTGCCGCCATAACAGCATTGCTGTGTTCCGGCAGTCATACATGTGCAAGCCAGATGTATTCTGGGCGAACATGATTCACGATCTACGGCCACTTAATATCAGGTGAAAGCCAGGCCAAATGTTAACCCAAACCAATAAAAAAAAGTTTATTTTTCCTTATGTTTCGTATTCATTTTTTTTTAAATATAGGGATTCTTTAATATATAAAATTACTTTGGCTCAGAAAAGGACACCTTGAAACAATTTCCATAAACTTATTTTATGTGGCAGTTGTCGATATTTCATATATGATAAAAATTAAGATAACATGTGAAATATTTTTACGGGTCAGATAGATTGAGTCCATTTTATTTGTAAGGATTTTTCTATAACCCTGGTTTGGCTTAATGTTACGTACGGTAATTATAACAGAACGTTAATTACATAATAATATATATATATAATCTCATTAAATCTTAATTTTACGAATACCCGTAAAAGATACAGACCTATGTAATAATACCAAAAGTTTCATTGGCTTCAATTGATTGAGTATCGTGCAAACGTGATCGAGCATGGTCGGTTAACACGAATTTGCAAACCCACCTGACAAGTTCTCTTTGGCTGACCTCTGCTACTATGACACGTTCAATTACATCATTCAAACTTTTGTGAAATCGTGACACAGATTAAATGAAAAATTTCTTTGTAAATCCAATAACTGGTTAAATATGTGATTTATGTATTTCAAATCAATCGTAGTTACTATAATTATCTATTCAATTTAATAACTAGTTTGTTATATTTACAATTTTAAGTTATTATTTACCGAGGTTGTTAAGAGAAAACAAAAAATCTGTAGGTGTGAGTATTGAGGAAGAAAATTTCGCAAAAAGTATTTAGAGACCGAAGTATTTAGTTATTCTTTACTACAATCTTCTATGCCTTGTATGTCTTCCTCTACTTTATAGTCACCACATCGTGCTGTTACGGAGGATCAGAATTGATTAACAAAACTTATTAGGAGATATTAATTGTAATAATAGTTTACATTAATAAATAAACTAATTTCTTCAGCAAACTTTATATACAGCAGCAGTAGTTTCAGTACACTAATGCACGACTATTGTATTGTCAATTTACATAAGATTGTACTTGTATTAGTTATTAGTAATTTAGTACTAACATTACTAAGAATTAAAAAAAATTGTTGTTATAGTTTCATAGAATTTCCCGAAATAATAGGGCGTTGTTCACAGGCGATGTGTCTGTAAAGCGTAACGGACATCGAACCTTCCCCGTCCGAACAAACGCGCAAGGTGTGTCCCAGACTCACATCTGTGGATTAATTTGTCGTTTAAGTTTATTATTATTATAAGATTTTCATAGAAGTGAACGTATAATTTTATACATATATATTTTAATAATTGAACAATTGCTTTATAACCTTTTTTTGTTCGATAACAATGAAGTGAATTAATTAATAACATGTTGTATAAATAGTCGTTACTGAATAAGTTATATACACCCAAGTAATAATTTACTTAAGATACAGATATAAAAGTCTGCATAACGTTTTTTATACATACTTCTAAGCTATTCGTAAAATTTAATAGGATATATAAAATTAAAGATTACTATTTAATGCTGTTATATAAAATCTGTATTAGATTAAATTAATGAAATAAGTTTTGATAATGATGATATGTTTATAACCCTTTATATTATGATTTTACAAATTTTAAAAAATTGAATTACACCATTAGTAATTTGAAAGTTAAATAATGGTTGCTCAAATTTCCACTTATCACACTTAAGTTAGAAACAAAAGATTAATTTGCAAATTTTCGATTTTTTTTCATCGAATAATTTACGTCTAAATCATATATCACAGCGTTTTTGGCCGTTTTACGGATATTAGCAAATTAATATTTCAATAAAATAAAAAGTTTAATCGATAATTTCCGCTTTGCTTAAGCGTAAATAATACGACTATAATACAATGTGAACGTATTTCGCTCTTACATTTTCAGATGTTATCGGTTCAACAGCATGACGTTATTATTATTATTTTATTATAGAACAGTTAATATTTTTTTTGTTTTATTCAGTCATGAAGATCCGCAAAGTAACTTCAATCAATAAATTACATATAATAATGATTGGACAGATTAAGATGTTCGGTTTTGTATGAAGTAGTTGTGCGGTTTGAGAACAAATAGGGCCACGAAGCGTAACTATAAGCTTCTCGAACCGTAAACGCGTGCGCAAAAACACTTCCGCGGACACACGATGCACTCTTAATATGTGGCCTCTAAACATTGTTGCCTACAGGATGTTCAAATTATGTGTAGCTTATTCATTCCCACATGGCTATTTTTAGCATTGCTTTCTACAACTTTTAATTATATAAAATATTTAATTATAATTATACAGGTTTTTTAAAACTACAAAATAATTTTACATTATCGAATATAACCATTATTTTCTTTACGTGTTTTTAAATATTTAAATAGTTATTAATAATCTTGTAGAATAAGAGAGCGTAAATAAGCATAAATTTTCCGCCAGCTACTCATATTAGTAACAAAATAAACTTGTAAGGTAAGTAATTGGAGGAAAAATATTTCACACGTATTATACCACAGATTGAGACTGATACTGGGGCTTAGTACGCCATCTTCCAAAGTTGGCATTGAATTAATTTTACGTAATATATAAATTATACCCTAAAATGGTTACAAAAGCAATAAACATTTAGATAATTAACAATTCTATTAACGCTACACCAAATGCAGTGAAAATGAAATGAATGGAAGACGCTGTCATTCTGCCATATTGCTTTAATTTACAACGAGAATTACAAACATCATTTAAAATATCACACATTCATGTAAACCAACCTGTATTTCCCTACGCGTAACGCATAACGATCAGATAAGTTCAGACCTGTTTATATGTTATTTAAGACCAGTCTCTTATAGCTGGACCTAACTAATTGCGAAAATGTCAAAAGTAGAGCGCAAATTGAAAAAGTTTTTATAATATAAATCTAAACTCTTGCACATGCAAAAAAGAAACGGTCGGTTTGCAATTTATCAGCCTAATCAGGGCATTAATAGTTATACTTTGTTTATAAAATAAAAAAGAAGCATCTTCACTTCATTAATAACCTTCCGTTATTTAATTGGTGCGGTCTTGACCATAATGATAAAATAAGTTCCCGCTGCAATTTCTTGGTAGCATTTCTTAACTAGATTTAAAGATTGAATAACAAATACGCTCCTTCTATGCGTCTTGACGTTATTATACCAATTTGTATAGTATATTATCTTATGTAAAATTTGGAAACGAATTCTAATTCAATATAAGTTTAATTCGTATTCAAATATTTATCATTTTTGTTTAATTTAACATAAATTCTTAAAAATCACTACAAGATTACAGATCTTGTAGTGAATTCCGGGGATTTATTTTTTAATTAAAAGGCTATAAAAGTATAAATAAATGGAAATGTTCATGCCAACCTAGAAAAGGATGGTGAACTAATTTATAATTGATATTTTACTTAGATCCTGTAACTCTTTATTAATCCTGTGTAAGATAAAGGTTGAGTCTGTAATTAATTAGTATTTTATTATACATTACAACAATATTTGCAATATTATCGGTTTCAATTCATTAAAACTATCTGTTGTAATAATAATTTTATTTAAAGATGAAGGGGCATAGTTCCAGAAATATTACGTAATAAATTATTTAGTGAATCGTTTAACGTGTCAAATCAGTAGTCATGTTTAATTGCATAGTAAGTAAGTCGTTTGCTAATTAATTTTCTTTATGCGCATGCCTTGGTGCCGCAAACGTGTTAGGTTTCACTGAAAATGAACGTCGTTGGGGAAGCAGTATAAATCTGGCGTTGGATTTTATACAACGTCCCTTTATGTGGAAAGGTCCAAAGTAACTGTTTGTTGTTTTGAGTCCCATTGGTTATACTAAAGCGAAGATATTTTTTCACTTCTGTTATATCGATGCTATAGATTTAATTTTACATCATTCTCCGTATTAAATTCAATTACTGTATTACTGAAGATGAAACATTGCCTTTTGAAATGCGAGGGGAAGTCTTTGATAAAATACTCTGCCCTATGGGTGGAAGTTAGGGATATGTGGTGTTTTTACTTTTGTCGTCGTTCGGGGGTGAAGGTGTACGGAGGTCGTTTTAAAATAAATGTGGCCCCTTCAATATTAACTTACTAAAGCTAAAACTAATACATTACTTAACCTATAGTTCGATACCCATACCCAGGAACCATTTGCACGTAACAATTTTAAATATACAACGCATTTTCTTCATGGGTCAGGGAAAACATTGATTAAAACAAATACAAGAAGTAGATTAAAAAAATACCCTTAACTTTCGCGTTCGAGTTAATTCGTGCACGCTGAACAGATCAAATTACACACACTCGAGATTAGTCTAGCAGTGTTCTAAATTATGCTGCCGTAATTTTTCATTAATTTTGTATTTTTTTTATTTATTTTCCAGAAAATGTTCTAAAATTTTATACATAAAAAGGTTTAGTTTTGGGCGGTATTATTTAAAAAATCTGTGCGATAGGGGGATAAATATAAGATATCAATTACAAATTATAGAATAATTTTCATAACATTAAAACAAGGAATGTATATATAGACACAGACTAAAGTTTGTTTTATTTGATAATCAAAGTAAATTAAAGTAAAAAGTAGTGAAAGTATGATTGACGATAGTAGATAACACATAGAAGGGAGTAAAATTGGGCAATAATATTACTATCAGTGGTCCTAATGTTTAGTACTCACAAAATATACATGTTAAAATATATGTATTATTAATATCAAATACGTTAACCTCCTTACACTTGCACCATATACGCACGCTACAAAGGTTTTAAGTTAACTGAGGAACTGTTAAGAGGAAATAGTTGGATCGGAAAGATTTTACTTCGAGATGCGATGGCGATTGGCTATCGGCGAGTCTATCCACCGAGTTTCGATTAGCGCAACCTTTTGTGCCCTTAAATGGATATCTGAAGATGGGGAGTTTTTTATTGTCTAACTATTTTAAGGAGTGTCAATTATAGTCTATTAGTTTGACAGCACATGTTTGTTCAATATGTAATAATTTATCATTAAATTTATTGTATCGAAAACCCTAACAAAGTTTATACCACAATTGTTTGAAATATAATTACCAAACGTTGTCATCTGCGCAGATTGTATAGAAAAGGGATTGTATAAAAAACATGTAACAGATGAAAAAGTGTCACCTGTCTAAGCAATGGATATAATTACTGAAACTCACATAACTAACGTTACGTATTATTGTATTTTGCGAGTCATTGTGTCACAAGTCGGTTAGATTTTGGAACGCTGATCACGTCAATATGGCGCTGGTTGCCGCCATGACCGGATGCCCAGCGCCGGATGCGGCGGCGCAAACGACTGACCGCCTCCTTGTTGTTTATGCTCCATTTTACATTTTTAGTGTCTATTAGCCAAGCTTTTGTTGTTTTATTATCTTAGCAGTTTTCCAATAAATTTCTTTATTGTTCTTAACAGTAAAGAAGTAGTTAATGATAATGTCATTTTTTTCCACGCGATTGCAAAAAAACGTTTTGTTCTATTGACCTTTTTTAATTGATATATAGAAATCCTTCAAATTATTGATAAACGGTGTTGCATTTATTACAATTTTAAGTAACTATTTTTTAAAAACCTTATATTAACCTAGAGAAAGAAATCAATAGGTTTTATTTTTTTAGTCTACCGATATAAATTGAGGATTGACAACGTTACAGTTTTTCTAGAATTTTTTTTTCTATATTTTGAAATACGAATGCTATATTTTGTGTTATTACGACGTGCAAAACATAATAATCTCCGAGAAAATATTACTTGGGAATCTGGAAAAGGCAATAACAGTAATACGTCTGGGCCATACTGTAGGCCAGTTAGAGGTAGTCAGGTGCGCCGTGCGTGGCGGCGAGCCGTCACATATTATCATATTTATGGTATGCTACGTGTTTTACGGCGGGTGAAAAAGTGGCGCAGGAGGTAACTGTTACGACAGAGATGTGCAATTTGTCGATATCGATAAATAAGTAATTTGATGCATCGAGAAAATGTAATTCCAATGATAACAGTTCGAATAATTAATTCTTACTGAACATTAACTTCTTGTAAAATTCCCTAGAATTTCTGGATCTACGGATTATGCATTTGCATTGTTATACGTGGGACACTGAGAAAGTTTTGCGACATTAAAAAAAATGTTCTATATGTAAATATATTTTTATTATATCTTTTCAAAGTACTGTCCACCAGCCACTATACAAAGTTTCATGCGTCTGAACCATTTTTCGAAACACTTTTTCCAGTCTGCCGCA
This sequence comes from Pharmacophagus antenor, assembly GCA_018245475.1. Taxonomy (NCBI): domain Eukaryota; kingdom Metazoa; phylum Arthropoda; class Insecta; order Lepidoptera; family Papilionidae; genus Pharmacophagus; species Pharmacophagus antenor. The sequence goes on from DWQX01003224.1 coordinate 8,018, forward strand.
GTCACCTCGTTTACAGCTTGCTCGAACGCTGAGAGCACACCATCCGGCGACGAAAATTGTATCACTTTGAGCTGATTTTTTCTTTTTGGGAATAAGAGGAAGTCATATGTTGCTAGGTCAGGGCTGTAAGGAGGGTGACCCAGGAGTTTGACCGGTGTGCTGTCTACTAGGTCCCTCGTTTTGATTGCGGTGTGGGCGGGTGCATTGTCGTGGTGGAGCAGTAGCTCGCGGAGCCGTGTTTGGTCGGTTCTTGCTCACAACAGAGAAAACTTCTGCCCAGCATTAGGTAGTATACCATTCGGCATTAATGCTTCTTTGGTTTTGTAAAGGAATTGACACCAAGTAGCCAGTAAAATTGAAAGAGCTCGCTATCAAAATCTTCTCCCCGCTTCTAGGTCGCTTTACTTTGGTAGGCGTTGATTCGTTTTGAAAATCCCAAAGTGTCGACTGGCGCTTCGTTTCTGGATCGTTTTGATAAATCCAGAATTCGTCACCTGTAACGATGTCGTAAACAAGTCGAGACGAGCCTGCTTCAAATTTGTCTGTCATAGCATGGCACCATTCCACTCTTGCCTGTTTCTGAAAATCGGTGAGGTTCTGCGGCACCAAGCGTGAAACTATCCTCTTCATCCGAAAGTGTACATGTAGAATCTCGCGAAGGCTTCCTGATCCAATCTGCAGTATATGCTGAATCTCTTGGTATGCTATGGTAGCTCGTCTATTGTCTTCGAAGAATTTTCGTTACTAGTGTGTTTTCTTCCAGTAAAAACCCTCAAAGGGCGACCACTCCTTCTTCATCCCTCAAAGTTAGTCGACCGCGCTTAACTCCATTATACCAACGATACACGGTTGCCTTAAAAGGGTCTTCATCAATGAATGCCATTTGAATTCTATCGTACGACTCGTCCGGTTTCAAGCGACACTTAACATCGTAAAAAATTATAGCGGGAAAATGTTTTCGACGCAAATCTATTTTTCAATGAGACACAATAATTTTAATTATCTCGCAAAAAATGTGGAGGGAAGTTTTGAATTTGGAATGTACCTATTTTTACTTATAAGTAATTATATTTTTAAATAAATTATAACTGGGCAGTCTCACATACATAAAAACTTCGTATCGCAATACTTTCTGAGTGACCTGGTATAAGTGTTGGCTATTTCTTGTCAATTGATAATATATGATATAATAATGCTTTTAAAAGAGATAAAAAGTATACAATGAGAATACGGTGATAAACAATTTTAGAAATATTGTAGATTTATATTTCAACGAGGATAGTTCCAAGTAATTGTTCGGGATAATTCCAGCCGCCGTATTCCACTATCGCAGTACAGGATACAACACTAAATTCAATTGTCGCCTTCCGGAAGGACGGCAATTTTCCACTATAAGTTTTAAGCGCCATTTACCACTTTGTGGAATCAGTTGTTGCCAGCGGTATTTCCGGATCGATACGACTTAGGGGTCTCCAAGAAAAGGGCTTTCCTTAAAGGTTGGCAACGCAGTTGCTACTCCCCAAGTTGAGTAGCGGCTGTCTATGGGTGACGGTGATCAATTTCTATCAGGTGAACCGTTCGCTTGTTTACCTATTAAAAATACGGTGGATGGAAGTACAACATTATCTATCATAAAATCAAAAATCAACCAATAATTTATGATGTCGATAAGTTCGGAACATCACTAAAGATCCTTTTTATTTATCGACAAACACCGCGGCAAGTTTCTTGAAAGGTTCTATATTTAAACCATTGGTTTTTAAAATAAGCCGGTATTTAATTAAACCGTTCTTTAAACCTTGTTATTACTTAGTTGTGCTCATAATCGTTTACCTATTGTATTTATTGTATACGCTTTTACTATTACTTAACTTGAGTTAAAATATTTTACAAATAAAATATACTTTGTAAATAGAGACACCGTTACTTTTTAACCACCGGTGTAAAACGGTTTATGATTTTAACGCGTGTGTCCATGCATATGTTTGTTGTGTTTGTACATACAATATTCATCTCTCTGATATCATTGCTATCTAAACAGATGGGCACTTTATTGACCGGGCACGAGTTAACTAGTGATGCATTCTTTTTTATCGCTGTAGTTTTCTCTATTAATGACCGTACCATGCAATTATTAATCAGTATATCTCAAGCTCTTGCATAACTCATATCTCCTTCTTTATAATTAATATTAGAAATATAATCTATTATATGTAGGATTATAGAATTATAGCCGATGAAGAAAAAAAATTTTTTTCAGTAAAATTACCGGTTAACAAAATGTTAATTTATAAAGTTTAAAAATCTGGTTTGATCGGAAGTGTTCTTAGATCATTCAAATATCAGTAAAATTTTTGGTTATGATTTTGTAGCAAATTATATAGTGATAGAAACTTTTGATCCATTAAAGTTTAAAGCTGCATGCGGCATTTACAATATGAAAGTGTATGTCTTTATGGACAGTCACTAGCAACTCGTTAACGGTCGAGTAGATTTATGCACAGGATTAGCGGCCGTAAAGCAGATTATGTTCTGCGGTTTCAAACCGCATGAGAATGAAGGTCCAAAATACCGCATTGTTGTCATTGAATGTTTGTATGCGAACCGCTAATTAGCTAGCTATTTCTTTTCGTATAATGATAAATATTATAAATTTTTTTTTGTTGAAGTTTAATGGTTAAAATGAATAAGGATACCGTCATATACGGCGAAGTGGACAGATAATTTAAGAATTGTTTTCGATGAATGAACATAATAATCGTAGTTTTCATTATTTTGACATGGTGCCAGTAACTTTATTAATCCTATGAATAGTTAAACGATAATTTAATTATATATTATTAATTCATATTTTTTTTACTCAAAATATTTTATGAGGCGAACAAAAAATTATTTAGACCTGTGTCATTTTTACAACTAATTTAAAAAACATACTAAATATGTAAGATTAGAGTTAGAAATTTTATACGAATTGCTTTGCTTTAAAATAAAACATTGTAGGAGATAATGATTTACTGATAATTCCATATAAGTAAGATGGTTAAGTTCCTTTAAGTGGACTGTATGAGGCAGTGATACGGTTTCCAAATGCCACAACATGATGGTCAGTGTAACTACTAGAGCAACATAAGTGGACCGGAGCTCGCGGGTCCCATTTACCCACTCCGGCTGGCCCTGAGGGCACGGAACTGCTGTTACAAGGGACGCGGCCACACTGCCCTTGAGTTATGTCGGTGTTGTGTTACACGCCGGTGTTATTTTTCATATAATTTGTCTTATAAATTTCTCCTTAGACGTTCTCTGTTAAACAGCGAATAATTATTTGTAACATACTTCGAATTATATAATTTAGTATAAATAGTTTTACTGCATTGATTTTTAATAAAATTTAAAATAGTATGTATAATCCTCAAAAATTTTGTACTGTTAACATGAACATTTTTAATTTCAAATCATTAAGTAAAAAAAAGGAAAATGAAATATATTTTGTTTATGGCCAGTGTTTACAAATGCCCATTGAAGCTGCCTTATGGATTAAATAGGAAAGGGAACAAGATGATCAATCATAATATAGTCAGAATCACGACGACACAATGACCTACAAGACGTCTCCATAACCTTGCTCACAGGTCATTTGTTGTCACTGTGAATGAGTCTTAACAAGGCACTAGTGCATTACTCACGCCCTGTAGCGAATCGTGCGTACTTCCAAGTATTCATTAGAATCTATGAGGCGACCCTTGACCAAACCTGTCGAGGTTTGTAAATATTTGATAAGTATTTATTTATGTTTTAAGCGGAGTATATGTAAAACTTTCTGCTATCTTTTTAATTATTTGCAAATTACTATTCTTTTTATAGAATAATAAGAAATATTATTCAATATTTGGGCGGAATAAAATTCAATAAGAAAACTTTATTCCGAGTAATTATCTGGAATATTATTGGTAGTAACACGAACTGAAAATGTTACATTTGTTGACTATTATAGCGCACACTGCAATAAGTAAAATAAAGACTATATTTTGGCTATATATACGCATATAAAATATGACAATAGACAAGAAACTTGCGAATCAAGTTATATGAAAACGATAAATAAATTCAAACGGCAAGCGAGTCAGTCAGAAGAGTAAGCCACTATAGTGGCGAGTCGTGCCTATTGGGTTAAAGTAATTAGATATTACGGTCCAATTAAAGTAAGATTTCCAGACCAAGAGGCATTACAACTATGCACTTCAGTGAATCTCATAACTTAAGTCTTCAGTGGATATGCAACTAGTCACATCAACAATGGTTTTATGAATAATGTTTCTTCTATTCATTGAAATACTAACTTTCTAAGTTACAGTAAAAATGTTAAATCTAAGTGCATTTCTCACACGATTGTATTGAAACAGTAGTACGAGTACTACATAATTTCATAGAACAAAAGACAGATTCGTATCACGAAACTTGATTATTGTTAAACCATTATTTAACGTTACCGCAGAACGTAAACTCCCACGTTTTACGAGTTATCACGGCTTACTATCGGGCCTCGCTTGAGATCTTTTTTATCGGATAATAAAGGATTTCTCATGAGAAGAACAAATGGGTAATATGAGTGTATTTTTATGATAATTTCAAGATAGTAAATTACTATCTATGGTTCCTTAAGGAGTATTTTATCGCAATCTTGAGTGTGCTATTTAAAACTTTTAATAGACAATTTATCCAGTCGCCCTAACTCTTCCCATATATTGAGATTTTTTTTCTATTTTTACTATTTTTTCATTTAAGAAACGGGGATCGTTATTTTTCTCACTACAACGCATACCTCTTCGGCGATAACTTTAATTTGTGATATACTACTAAATAAAGCAATTTATGTTTACGGTTTTCTACCGTCAACAACAAAGAAGTTTCGTTCTAAATTGAATGCGTATTTTTTATTTCCTTTTTAATAAAATATCATATATCTTTTTACAGGGATGTTCGATTTTGTTGATTCATTTAATTAAAGATTAAAGATTTCATTAATAGTTGAAAATATTTCCGACCCCTTAACGGAAAAATAGAAAAGGTTGATTTTGAAGCTGTTAAATTATATTGACTTTAGCTGACCCGGCTTACTTCTTGCTGCTTGGGTCAATAAGCGTTGTACTACCTTTTTAATCAACTTAATTTGTCAGGTGGTGAACCACTCCCAATTCCCCAGGCATTTATCATTGTATTACGTTAATAAAATTTTAAATTGAAAGTTTTGCGATAGCGCCATCTAGTAGACATTTGTCAAAATAATCACAGTAAACCTAATCCCATAGAAATGCTTTATTTCTCTGGAACAAAAAGTAAGCCAAATTTAATCCAACGGCCGTGTTTTTGACAATTTACTACATTTAAGATAATTCAGTTTGAGGAAAATCTTTTTGGTCTCTATCGCGCAGGATCTCTTTATTTTTACTTCATAAGAAGTCTTTTAATGTTATTCAATAAAAAAAGTGACCTACTTCTTAAGTCTCATGAATTTTGTTCAGTAATTACGTAATTGACGGTAAAAAAGACAGAAACAAAGAATCCAAAAAAGTTGTTTCTCTTCTGTACTCTCTAAAAAGTGTATGTCCAATGTACGTGGCTTTTATTGAGCCGATAATGCTATATGCTTCCAGTGCCCGAGCTCCAGCATCGCAAAAGCTATCGGTTCAAAAGCAACTTAATGCAGTGCAAAAGGGATTTGCCCAAAAAATAATAAAAAGCCACCGTACAGTATCGTATACAACAGCCATGTTTCTATCAGGACTACTTCCCCTAGATATGCGCGTCAGAGAAGCGGCCCAATGCTTCGAAGCCAAGAGAGGAGTGCCACTGGGGTTAAAGAGAGACTATGAAATAGAAAATAAAATAAATTTCAAGAACGCTCCCCACCCATCTGAAAAAACAAACCATAGATTACATCTGTTTAGAGGATATGCAGCCAGAAACAATAAAAATCATCAAATAACCGGAAGCTTAATTTTTACTGACGGAAGCAAAATAGACGAAAAAGTAGGAGCAGCATACTCCTTTTGGAGGAACGGCTCAGAAACTTTGAGTAGGAAGTTCAAATTAGCAGCACACTGCACAGTATTCCAAGCAGAGACGTTTGCACTACTCAAAGCTACTGAATACGTAACAATAACCAAAGAAAAAAGCATCAACTTATTTAACGACTCAAGATCAGCCTTACAAATATTGCAGAACTGCGAATCACTCCACCCACTAGCATACGGAATCAGAAAAAACCTACACAAACTAAAACAGAAAAACATAAACTTCAAACTATTCTGGATGAGAGTTCGTGTTGGAGTTGAAGGCAATGAGCGAGCAGACTTGCTGGCAAAGGAGTCACTGCTCAGAAAAACAGCTCCAGATTATGACTCATACCAACCTTATATGTAAAAATAATACTGAGAACACAAACGTGCAAAGAATGGAACGAAAGATATCAAAAAAGTGACACAACATCTATCACAAAAATATTCCTTCCTAATATAATTGACGCATACAATGTTCTAAATAAGATAAATCTGAAACCAACCACAGTACAAGCTTTAACAGGACACGGCGGGTTTGGGCAATACCTTCACCGCTTCAAACTAAAAGACTCACCAATATGTATATGCAATACTGATGAGGAATCTATCTTACATCTGCTCGTAGACTGTCCAAAATATTTAAAAGAAAGAACGGACACAGAAATTAAATTAAAAAGGAAGATCAGCAGAAATGATTTACATGACTTATACACGAATAACAGAGATATTTTATTAGATTTAATGGATAAAGTAACGAGGGACACCAGGAAGAGGAACAATAGTAAATAGGAAGATAGATGAAAAACCTTAGTTTAGATTAAGAATAGTAATAATAACAAGTAATAAAATAAAAAAAATAATAATTAATAACTCTGATTACTCCTGAATTACATCATGTTGCAAACACGTTTTTCCAATCTGTATATAGAAATAAGAATATTCATTACTAGTATTAAATTAAGCATATACAAAATAAGCACTACACCTGATAACATATTTACCTACAAATAAATAAGCAATAACGAATACCTAGCAAACAAGATCCCTGATACTCACGTAAGGGGATATATAAGAAAGCGTCAGAAGAAAACTTTCTGACGAAATAAAAAAAGAAAAAAAAAAACAGTGCATGTCAGTAAAAATTAAAAAAAAATATATTCAACGTAGAGATCCGACCAGATATGTTATATTATATGTATAGATTTTGTGCGATTTTAACCTTATGAATTTTGTTCGAAAGAATATACTGCCAATATGGTAATTATTTATGTAAAGTTTAAATAAAGTCTAGAGTTCAGGGTGAAGATAGGAGATATTTTGCAATTGTTTATGTCTTCTAAAGTGTTATACTAATGAAAATTGGTTTTACTTCATAGAAATTAATAAGCGGCAGAGCAATCTGGGGGCATTTTATGACAATGTGAAAAATGATAAAACCTTATGCAAATATACGTACATGCAAATTATTTTGGCGATTGGCTTAATTGTTAAGATGATAAGTGTTTGAAAAGAGTTTATCATCCATTTTTATCTACATAGATATGTGAAACGAAGCAAGGATACACTATTTAATTAAAAGAAGAAGAATAAAGTACATGTTCGCATAAAGTAGCCTTGTGCTTAACCGACTAACACGTTATAAAATGAAGCAACACAGCTTACTCTACAATCTGGATTAACCGTGCAGTTTATTACACTGAAAAGGGTATTTTTATAGTGAAAAAAAAAAAATAACAAGTCTACGGAGGCTGCTATGGAGAAATATTAATGTCGTCTAAAAAAAAAAAACAAAGAAGAATGGCAGGAACGCATTCTATATTTAAACCTGTGTCAATTTTTTTTTCTTGTCCGCCTTCGCCTGGTTTTTTGCTACTATATTATAATATTTTTATTGGAGTTTTCATCTATGTGCCGGGCGATTATTAAATGCTATTGACAGATTTTAATACTCTAATGAGATTTTTAAATGACGTAATGCATTAGTGCAAAGAGATACATTTGAGTTAAGATGAACCTTCGTCCGAATTTAACTTTTTAAATGATAAAACTTTAAAATAAAATAGGTCTCATACATGATTTTATCATAAATTATATAGATTGATTTATAGAAGTTATAATAGTAATTGAAATACCGATGAAAATGTACACCTAACAGAAATATATTTATATTATTTTCAGTAAGTGTAGTGAAATCTGAATATTGTTATAATTAAAAATAGAATTTGATTTTGACTGAAGGTCTATATAAATGAAGTAAAAAAGTACCCGTACATAAATATGTCTGGAGGTAAAGAGTAGATGTGTAATGGAAGTAGAAATCCCTTAAAATCACCGTGTACTCCTGTTCCATTTTCCTTCATAATAATGTTATAATCTTTTTATTTTAACATGGAATGTGTAATTGAATAGGTTTTATCAAAAGTTTATTGGCCAGATAGAAATATAGTTTGCGGAGACACTTTAATATTCACAAACAAAATATTTGTACACAATAAAATAGTACTTCGTCAACGTGTATTATCTATACATATAAAATTTAAAGCTCTGGTTGATTCACTAACAGGTCTAAATATCAACGCACAGCCTGAACTGCTTTTTAATATCAGTTCAAATACAATGAATATAAGTAAATATTCATAATTATAAATAAATTGCTAATTTTCGGTTTCTTCTTTACACATATATATATATATATATATATATAAGCACGTTCGATGAAAGTTAAAGTCGTACTGTCGCACGCATAACATCTTTTGAATATACGAGTACCGCATATAGTAGTGAAACACGTAGAGATTGTGATTTATTTTTATTATTTGCTATTAAAAAAGTAGAAATTAGCAAATATTTTTTCTTTTATTCAGTAATGGAATACGTATCATAAAATTGTAATTATTTATGTGTCTAATACACTAGATATTTAATTATACTTTGAAATCGAGATCCATTACTTGCGTCACAAAACGTTGACGTTAATACGTAGGGAGAGCGGGGACCACAATTCTGGGAATCTCGCTTATTGTTCGCCGCCCATAATTAACGCCATAGAATGAACGTCCTAAGCTCGGCAGCCGCCCCAAGTATTTTTTAATGATGCCGTAATTATAAACATTTTCTCATTTACTTCAAAAATTAAGGCTATAATCCGTGAAGAATATTGGCGAAATAGTTTGAATTTTCTGCTCCCCTGTCGTGCATTTCTGTTTTACAAAAAGCTACACCTACTTTTGCATTGGTTAATTATTGATAAAAAAGATAGAAGCTTTGTCTCTAACATATTTTGTATAAAATATTTGATTTCTAACCTGATATTCGAATGTTTGAAACACCTGTGTTACCAAAGAAATTGCCGTTTTCCTTTTTCGGTCAATCGGAATACGTCTCAGACGGTGACGCTTCGCCGAGCATAGATGGCCGATTGACGATTAGATTTTTATAAAGGTAGTAATGGTCTTTCTTCAAAGTTAATGAAATAAAATATGAGAAGAATCCATTTACATCGTATATAGCATATATATATTTATATTTTAAATATTTTTGTAACTTTTACTGTCTATCTGGCACAGTGGCTTGACGTTTATCTTGTAATGTAGAGGTTCATGATGCTGTTTCGGGAACACGATCTCATAAATTGTGGAGTTTGGTTGGTGGTAAAGTTTTTTCGAATCCGCTTGGCTAGTGTCAATAATTTGTTATACATATGGTCTGTTTTAACAGCCAGAGTATTGAAAAGCAAATTGAATATTTAACATGTATCATAAAGTTTGCAACAAATTTATTTCAGATAATATTTAAATTAACATATTGAAAACTCGTCGGTTGTCTTCTTACTAGTTCTTATTATGACAAGAATAAATGCTGGTAAACAGCTAAAAAGATTTGATTCAATGATAATTAATGAAACTTGTGGTAGCTATAATTTAGAACCTTATGCAACATACTTTAAAAAAGATTGGTTCAGTCCATAAAGTGAACACCTAAAAATAATTCGAAAAGCTTGAAAAGTACATGCACGAACTGCGTTCTGGGAAACACGTTGTCCTATTATTTATGCCTAGATGTCTACATCTATCGCTATGATAGAGAGATATTACGTTGTGTCATTGCAAAGTGTCGAGCATCTTTAAACCAATCATGGATGCATTGTCATAATTCAATAGTACATCATCATCATCATCGACTGTCAAATGCGTACGGGTGAATACAAAAAATATCATTATAATACAAAGGTGGTTCAACTTGTATTGGTACAGTGAGGTTTAATCAGTGCGATTTGGAGAGCATTACAGTACCTGTTGTTTTCGAAATCTACTGTGATCTATTTTTTACACAGACATATGAACTAAAAAGCTGTGTTGCTGTCAGAAAAAGCGAATAATCGCGTTTATATAATAGAAATATGCCAGATATTTCTTATTTTTTTTTTTGCAATCAGGTTACACAATTTTCATTCATGATGCAATATCGAAATCAGAAATGCAAGTACATTATTAAAATTATATATATATATAT
>DWQX01003225.1:0-18581 GCA_018245475.1 Pharmacophagus antenor
TCCGGTCCCATAGCCAGAGAAACATCCCCAGACCATAATAGAGCCTCCACCATGTTTGATTGTTGGCACTACACAGTCTGGCAACATCTTTTCTTCGGCACTACGACGTCATGATATAAGGTAAATATTTTAATGACCGGTACTGATAAAACAATCATTATAAAAATTTCTCGGAGAGCATATATTAAAATTTATTTCAATTATTAATCCCTGTATCTTATTTTGAATATTTTTTTAAATTATCTTGTACTTTTAATTTTTCTTTTCTAATAAAGCATATTTTTTAGTTTTTTAAACTATTGTTTATTTTTTACTGTTAATTTTCCTTTTTATATCATTACCGTATCTAAGGTTTCTATCCGTGTCTAAGGACTAAAAAGTCGATTTTATAGTCTTCCTTCTTTTGCTATTCCAATGATCAAGACTGGAATAATGGAGCAAATTTGTGATTTTTTTTCTATCATTGATCATCAGTAAGTGAGCACAATTTGCAATTTGAGTCTTGACGTAGTTGAAATTTGATATCAAGGAATCCATTATTTAGATACCGTACGTATTGAGGCTAATATAAGCGTATTAAAAATAGCCATATAATAGTTTCGTTACTATGCGGCCATGATGAAATTTTTTGCTATAATTGTTTTTTCGTTAGCAATGTAATGCTTAATGCTTCTTAATTTATCTTACAGGAAATTTCGCACAACTTATGGGATGGCGTGGCACGCAAAATACATAAAGCAGAATAAATTTTTAATAAGTTTTATGTTATCTCTGCATGGATACTACCGCATGTACTGTGATCACGAATAAAATAAAAATATCGGGTTAATATGAAATTTTAAACGTCATCGTAATTTTAATCTCTTACCTTTTAAATAGATTATTAATACAATTTTTTGATTGTTTTTTTTTGTACTAATATTAACATAAGTTTGGGCAATACAAAAAAAAAATTAATGTCTGTAAAACAAAATTAACTGAATTCGCTTGAATAATAAAATACACCATAACTATATCCAGAAAACAAACAAAAAGGTCTGTGTCTGTTGCAGATAATCGATCCGTTTCCGAAAACGGATCGATATTACAGGAAAAATTAATATACATTAACGTAAATATTCATATATAAAAACATGAAGTTTTAATAAATTTGTAGATGTAGTAAGATTATTACATGGCGTGAACGAGTAGTGGTTGTACAAGGACAAAATATGCTGGTAACACAGCCGTACCTCTGATTTTGTTAATTGAGGACAATGATGTTAAAATTTAACTATATTCAAGAAATAGATGAGTAGTTATTAAAATAGCTGAATTCTTCATTGTTATTATTGTATTAAGTATTTATTGCTTGCCTTGTGACATCGTAGTCGCAGGTTTGGACATCGCATACATACATATGGTTCCGGAACAGAATGCGGTGCAATAAATTTAAGGTGCTACTTAAAAAGTTCGCATGAGCATTATAAATGAAATAGATTATAGAACGTTATTATCTTTAATGTTTCATTTTTATCTTTAATCGATTATATCACTTCGTCCATAAAACAGATATATATCGTATTAAGAACCAAGGGCTTTAATTTCATCGTTTGATTTCACACTTTGCGTGTAATAAGTTTTTTTAAAAATTAACTAAAAAAAACTATGACATTTTATGGTAAAGTTTTTTCTGTTGAAAGCGAAGAAAACTACGATCAATTCGTCAAATCTATGGGTACGCATTAAAGTTTTATATATTTTTTTAATGTAAAGTATGGAATAAAATGTAATAGCATGTGAACAATAAAGTAGATAGTATAATAAACTGATAGCTAAAAATATTCGAACCATGTCAGGTAATAATTTATGTTTTGGAGAATTCAAAAAATATTTGAAGAACCCTAATGCTGTTAAAAATTTTAAGTTTCGATATAAATATATTCAAATATTCTAGTGTCACGTGCTTTGCTAATCTGTATGGAACCCTTCTTTTTGCTTTCACCGAGTCGTTAGTCCCTGCGGCATTTCGTTACTAGAACTGAGTATCCATGGGGTTACTTCATAAATTGAGAACCATAGTGAGGTTTTACTTTAACTGCTGTTATTTTTTCCTAAAATTTAACGAATAAAAGTACTTTCTATCGCAGCAATTATTGTGCGATTTCGTTCGCAAAATACAATATAACCCCTACCCACCTATCCATTTCATTTATCCTTTTCCGTGGAGGCAAGATTTGTTATAAATTGTTTTAACATCTGCTTTATAGGGTTGCCCGAAAATATAACTGAGAACTTGATCGAATACAAGCCAAAACGAAAACTTGTGAAGGATGGAGACAGTTACATCTTCACTATTTACTCGAAGAGCGGTGAGAAGGTGTACCCTTGCAAATCGGGTGTAGAGTACTCTGACACTTTTAGAGATTTGCCCGTGAGTTTTCTTTCATTTGATTTCTTTCTTAAGTAATTAAGTAAGTTTATTTTCATTTAGAGATGAGTGTTAGAAAAATACATCATCACTGTGCGCTCATCGCCTCGTGACGTTAAATGACCCGTGACAATTAATTTCACAGGTAACAGTCCTTTTCGAATTGTAAGATGCAGTTGTTAATATGCGTGTCAGATAATTCTGGGCGTGAAAGACTATAACCAGTATTGATCCTTACGTGCTCTCGTATTACGCGTCGTATTTCCTTTCACTCTCATAGGTTACTGAAAAAAGTGCGGTATACGAAGTTAGGCTGGTATAAGTTTTTTTTTATAATGCTCACATCACATTGTATAAATACAGTAAATAAATTAATCTCCAATAAGAAATATTGTTTCGTGAGACATGCGTTCCGTCTCCACTGCACAGAAATAGGTTTGAGTGTAATTATCTCGCTAGTTGAAGATATTGTTCAGTGCGAAAACGAATAAATCCTTCCCATATTAAGTAATATGATGATAATTTCTAAGGTATGAAGTACTCACATGTTAAAAAAAAACTTCAGTTTACTAGTGCAGTATTATCAGAATTAAAACCGATAACAGTAATCATTTAATTTCAAAAGATAAATATGATTTTATCTGTTACATTTATTGCTCATTATTTGTTTTAAAATTAGTTTTCCAGTTAAATAGACTTCTATATTTTTTAATTATAGACTTCCAGTCTGTAAATGTAAATTAAATTATTCTAGAAATCTATTATTCTATTGTTCCTCGTTATTATCGCAGATTAGATAGAAAATTCTTTCATCGGGTATTTTATTAAGAAAAAGTTTTGATATATTATGGAGCGTACGTAATGCATGTGTAATATAATTAAAAATAACTTAAAATCACTTAGGCACTGCTATATGAAATACAAAATTTTTAATGAATAATATTAAATTATGTTCTTAAAACATTATAGGTTAAAGTCACAGTAATTGCGGAAGGAGACAACAAATTTATCCAAAAAATAAAATTCGATATGGGTTTGGTTATAACGATCAAAAAAGAATATTCAGAAGATAAACTTATAGAGGTATGAAAAGAAGTTGCTTCTTATCGACAATAATAAATATTTTATGCGTTGTATTATTTAGTTGCATCGTAGCTTCTAAATGGTAAGGTGAATAAAGTGTCAAACAAAAAAAAATCATTAATTAAAATTTGTGAGCTCTTTCTTAGTTACATTTGAATTTAATGCAGTATAAACAATTTTATGTTCAACAGTGTATTACTTTTTTTTTTTAATATTAATTATGATACACCCGTTAAAGCTAATTACATAATAGTTACTAACAAGTAATGTAAACTTATCTGCATACGGTTACTTAAAGAATGCTAAAAGATAATGCATTCTAATGATGCTCAATAAACTCTTGTCATGATTTGTAACATGGTAGTCCCTAGTCCATTTCTGAGGACACATAAGTCATGGAATTTGTGTGTTGGTATAATTTTAACAAGCCCGTCAGGCTAACTACAACTCCGTAACGGCATTGCTGTGTTCTGATAGTAATATATGAAAAATACAGTATACCAAGCGAGTAGTCTTCACCTGCTTTGGTTTCATTAGCACTTAAATGTTATATTGTGAAGTATTTTTTTACATAACGTTAAGTGATCAAATGTTATCTTTATGTAGATAGTGCAAGTTATTGATTACTCATAAAGTGTTTTACTAATCAGAAGTTAATGTAACTCTGTAAAGTTATTAATTGATTGCACAAGTTTAATGATAGTTTAAAATCAGATAATGACAGTATCCAATAAATATTAAAAAATAGCCAGTCGTTTTTCTATGAAATAGTTTGCTGTAACTACTTTTCCGTTAACAATGTAATTTTATAGGCAATATTTTTCTTCCAGGTAATTACGAACAATCTATGGGAGGGCGTTGCTCGGAGAATCCACAAAGCAGAGTAATTTTCTTAATAAGTTTTATCTGTTATCATTGCTTGGAGACAACTAAATCTAACATTGTGATTGTGTATTGCTTAAAATAAATTTTTTATCTATTAAATTGATGAATACAATGTTTCGTTTTTCTTTAACGTACCGATCAACAGACGCTTAGGCATCACCCGTAAATGAAATTAAAATGTTAGCTTGAAAATTCGAAATCGCAGCTTTTTTCTTAATACATGTGTATGTTAACACTCTATTAGCAGAAAAAACGAATAAAAATAGAATGACAAAGACTTGTAATTTTATTTTTTTTTATTTATCCAGAACTCAGACGTCTGTCTGTGTTCTCGATCATATCTGACAACTGGATTGATTTGATGGGAATTTAGAGGATAGCGGATGATATAAAGGTTTAATTGAGTTACTTTCATTTAACAAACATATGTATCAAAATAAATTTACAATATACAGTTTCTATTATTATAAATTTCTGTTGTTACATTAAAAACTAAACTTTCATGTTGTAACAGATTCACATAAATATAAATCACAGAATACACACATAGGTCTATCCACCCTCAATTCAGAGAGAGCTAATGCACCACAAGATTTACAAACAAGATAATCATTACTTTCAATAGGTGTAAATGTTAATGAACATAACATATTCACGTGACTGACTTCACATGACAAATTTATTAGTTGTTTATCACAGCACTGACATGTATATTCATAATCTTTATTTATAATTTTTAAAATATCAGGATCAAGCATTGTGGACAGATCCTTTTTATATTTATTGCAGTAGTATTCTAAATATGTTTTTGCATTATAAATGGTCTCTGATTCTAAATTAATTAGATCACAAGTCTTCTTATATTTTTTGCTTATCCTTCTGATAAGATTGGAAGCGTAAATTGCATGAATTTTTTCTTCTATAACTTTTAAAGAAGTTTCTGGAAGGTACATTGTTGAGTTTTTGCAAAGTTTTCCTAAATTGTTATAGAGTATCAACAGAATGTAATAAACTTTCAACTTATAAATATCTTCATCACCTTCTTCAAATAACTGATTGTAATCTAAGTCTGGTAACATTCTCGTTTTGGTGATTGTATACCTAAGCATTTCAATGTAATCCCAATAATTAGTTAATTTCTTGGTTTTATTACTTAATAGAAAGGATATTTCAGATTCCTCATTTGAATTTTTTAAGAAAATTAAATCAATTTTAAATGGCTCTTTTCTCCATAGAATTTTTCGATCGATTAATGCCAGTGTACACAAAACCCCATTCGTAGAAAATCCTAACGCATGTAGCTCGCAAGTAGGATATGATTCTTTAATTTGTACTAAAGAGGCCTGCACTTTTAATGTTAAGGAACTGTATTGTATATCAATTTTGTAAATTTTATTATTAATAGTTGCCAAGTAAAATAAATTATTTTGCTTTTTTATATCAGTTACCTTGTAATCATTTATGTTTGTTACTTCTTGAGATTTTATCTTAAAATATTTATCAAGCATTTGAATAACAAAATGCCTATGTTTACTATACAATAAAATTATATTTTCATCATCAACAATATAATTAAAATGTTTAGCTATCATTCTGTCATTGTAAGTCCATAATTCATGTTTGCTCAAAGTAATAATTGAATTGTTATCTATAACACATTCCTGTATATATACTTTGCCTACTATGTTAGATATTACAATTAAAAATTTATTATCACTTAATGGCACCCATGTAACATCATTTATCTCAAATTTATCAGTTGTTATATGACCAACTACTTCCCCCGAAATTCCTAAACCTTGGAATTTTAGTAACCAAAATAATATTAGGCCACATTTTTGAGCTGTTACTAAAAAACACGATCCATCCAAATTTACTTTGTCAGGCCAACATATTGCAATTGTTGCAAGAGTGTGAGCAGCTTCTTGTAACTCTTTGGAGTTCCTTGGTATTACATTTGGTGTCTTTGTTAATGATAAACGATTTAAATTTTCTTTTACTAAACACGACAGATTCAGGACACTGGTCCATTTTAATCTATTTGGTCCAAAAAGTTCAACACAACCAACATTGGTTAAAATAGCCATAGCACTGTCCATGTTTCCAAGAAATCCTATAGGTGACCATTTAAACGAAGCAATGTTAGTCATTTCATTCAGAAGTTGATGGTCGTGGGGCCACAACGTTGGATCCAAAATCATCTGGATAAAGTCAGAGTTCTTAACACCATTCTTCACAAAATTGCTTTCAAACAATTCTGTAACAGGACTGTACTTTGAAGCAGTTATTAATGTTTCTAAATATTCGAGATTTTTATCATAACGCCGTAAATTGTAAGGAATATCCAAAATATGTAACCCGCGATCACTACGTATTGCTATTGCTGAATTATGACATAATATAGTAGTTTCTTCGATTTTGTTTATACATATGTGCAGTTTTTTGATTTCATGCAACATTTTGAAAATCTATATTAACAGGAATAAAAGTAAATTATAGAAGTGATGTATCTATATAACCATTAAATACTAGACAGCTTTTGACATGTTTCTTAATATCAATCTGAATGGCAAAGACTTAAAAGACATAGTCTATGTAAAGTTAATAAAAAAGCGGATAGTAATAAATCTAAAATAGAGCGTAAAATTTTTCTCAAATATTATATGAGTTCTTTAATATTAATTTAGTTCAACAATAAAGAAGCAAACATTAGTTTTGATGAAAATTACAAAATAGGCTCAAAAGTGATTTATAAATTATTACAAAGAGTTTTTAGGCTTAATTGGCTATTTATTTAAACTTCAGAGAATCTAAAAGAAATCATAGTGAAGAAGTAAAAACATGTTTATAACAGTAAATTAAAGCAATCATATCATAAAACGGCATCAAGACACTATGAAAAAATTAAGCATGTTGTCAATATAATGTCATAACATAAGCACATGTTAGTTTTCTTCATGGCAAAGAATTTATTCTTTAATAATATAACTATCAATTTTAAAAAATCTACACGGAGATATGGGGAAACAGCGGCACAATGCAAAAGCTCGACAAGTAGTTAAAACAAACATTGATAATTCGCAAACAAGTGAGGTAAGATTGTTTTTTAATGACAAACAGAATGACAGAGAAGAAAATAGAACTAACAATGACTAGAAATTGATAAGAAACGGATTTTAAGTGGATGCCAACAATCATTTTTATATACTCTAATAAAAAAAAAAACCTTTAATCGGATAGAAAATGTTGGTTTAAAAATTAGACAATTAGCTTTTTTATCGGTAATGTGCTAACACTTGGTTGATAGTGACAATGAGGCCGAAGATGGTAAAGCGTGTTTGCCCAGAATACATCTGGCTCTCACATTCATGACTGCCGGAACACAACTATGCCGTTATTGTGGCAGATTGTCATTGAGGGTGGTTGCTAGCCAGGCGGGCTTTAAAAACTACCAGCATCCAGATTCAATAACTCTCGAATCCGGGACCTCCGCTTTACAAGGCAAGTGGGTAAACCACTGTGCCATGGAGGTGTTATTATATAAATAAAAAGCAAAAGAGCTGATCTGTTATTAATTTTTATATCCTATTTTTGTTATAGATTAAAATTATTGCAAATACAATCAAAAGCTATAATTTTGATAATATTCACTGTATGTATAAAATTTTAAACCTTTTTTTATTAAGTTTAACTATAACTTTTGCAGATAAAATTAGAATTTGGCACAAGTGAATATGGTTCTTCAGATGCCAGTAATCTTTTAGCATTACCATCAAAGAAAAGAGAAACAAAAATTGTAAAAGAGAAAAAGGAAAAAACTAGATTTCTTTCAAAAACGCAACGAAAAAAATTTGAAAAAATAGTTGACAAGAAGAAGAAAAAAGAATTGGTTAGTTTACCATAGGAGTGTTAATTATTTTTTTATTCACTATGAAATATAGTGTTGAAAGTTTACATACAATATTGTGATGTTGAAACATTTTGTCTTAAAGCAGGCTTGTCTTTGTATTAACATAAAGAATATGTCCCCAAATATTACCATTGTTATGGACATGTGTATCATCAACAAACCTTACATTATAAAAATAGATTGTGTGAGTTATCTATTTGGAGATAATTTTTTTAATTATCTTACATGACATTTACATTTGGGTATTGTTAAGTAAAACAAAGTTGTTCAAGTTATATTTAATGTGCTCAGTACCATGGCACAGATAGAAGTTTAGAAGTTGAATAGATTTTGGAATCTATTATCATCTCATTATGTACTAAGAAACAGTAATATAAAATACCATTTAAGTATGTAGCAAATAAAGTTTGTGTTAGTTTGTGAGTGCTGCATATAAGGCTATGATATTGCTAATTATAATTTAAACAAAGTATGCATTTGGCTTGATTAGATGGATATATTCAATAGTACACTTGACATCATATTCTCATGAAACATCAAAAGTTGTAAAAGAAATAACTTTGCATATTATACTATACATATAGTATTTAATATATCAAACTTCTTAAGTCATTAAATCAGAATATGTAGTACAAGAAAATCTGTAAAAAAATATAACAATACATTACAGTTATTGAACAAATACTGTATTAATAAACTTCATATTTTGTATATTACAGAGAGCTGCTCTTTTAGAATCTCTATCACAAGTGCAAGCAACACCAGATGAAGTGAAGCACTTGACAGCTATATCTACTGTGCAAACAATTGGTCTTAGAAAATTAAATGAGTTAAATTTTGAAGCCTCAGTAAAAGAGAGTGCACAACTAGAGGAACAAAAAAATTTTAGCAGTATAGCAGGTATAACATTCTTAGGGACTTGAAAATGATGTTTGTTAGCTTGGCAACAATGTATTGAAATAATTGGATTTTCTTTATATCCTTCTTTATTTATTATTCAGGATGTAATGAAATAGTATTATTGTATTGAATATTGATAACAAACACTGTAGTTTTGTACCTACATTTATTTTTTATAAAAATGTACTATTTTCATTTTGTACAGTTCTCATTGGGTTTATGAAGTATACTGAAAAAACAAAATAAAAATTAAAACATTGTTCACCAAAACCTGCTAACTGGTAATATTTAAAAGACTAAGATATTTTTTTGTATTCTTGGTAGTAACCCTAGTTAGTCCCATAGTCATGTTTCAAATTGAAAACAATATTAAAAACAATTTAATCAATTCCCTAACTTAAAAATATTTAATTTTTGATACTGTAATGTATGTAATAATACATGATTTTATATCTTGTTTCTTAAGGTGCTAAAAAACGTCTCAGGTTGCTAAGATTAGAAAATTCCGAGAAATTCAAAAAAAGGAAGTCTGACCCAAATGTAGTAGGACTTGAAGAGTCGACAGATGAGCATTCGGATTCATCATTTGAAGATGAAGGAGATGCCGAAAAAATTGTAAATGAAAATTCTGTACATGAAAATGGCAATAACATTATGGTAAATGATGATGATAACAAAGCAATTAAGCCAACATCAAATGTAACTCAAAATGGGGCAATAACTGCAACATTAAAAACAAATTATGATGAAAAAGCAAAAAAGGAAGTAAAAATTGTGAAAGAAGTTATAAAACCATTGCTTGAACATCCCACTTTTCATGTAGATGTTAAAAGAGATCCAAAAATACAAGTGGCTCGGTTAAAGCTGCCAATACTTGGTGAAGAACAAAGGATCATGGAGTTGGTAAACGAAAATGAGTTTTTGATAGTTGCCGGTGAAACTGGTGAGAAATATGTTTATTTAATTAATGCATTTCTTACATGTTTAATTTTGTGTAAAACATTTAATTAAGCCGTAATAACCATGCTTTAATTTAACTACTAGGTTATGTTTTGATTCTAAGCATTTTAAATAAAACAAGAAGTAATTTGCTAATCTCTGTTTTGTTTAATTGCAAATACTACAACTAAAATACAATCTCAAGGCGTTTCGACACAACACATGGCATCCTCAGATGTTTGGGTGTCGATCGCCCGGTCTAGAACGGTCAACGGAAATTAGCAAATTAATTTGTTCTAGTTAGTCATGGAGTCATCACCATATCATCATCATCATTATATCCAAGACACGTCCACTGCAGGACAAAGGCCTCCCCCAAGGATCGCCACAACGAACGGCTCTGCGCTTTTCTCATCCAGTCTGTCCCAGCGACTTTGTTCAAGTCGTCGGTCCATCTTGTAGGAGGTCTGCCTACTCTGCGTTTGCCAGCACGCGGTCGCCATTCAAGAACTTTTCGGCCCCTACGGCCATCTGTTCTGCGATCAATGTGCCCCGCCCACTGCCACTTTAGTCTGGCTATTCTGAGAGCTATGTTGGTAACCTTGGTCTTCCAGCGAATCTCCTCATTTCTGATTCGATCGCGTAAGGAAACTTCGTGCATAGCTCTCTCCATTGCCCTTTGGGTGACTTTGAGCCTTCTTATGAGGCCCATTATGAGCGACCACGGTTCAATTCCGTATGTCATCACTGGCAACACACACTGCTCAAAGACTTTCGTCTTGAGACACTGTGGTATCAGAGACGAAAATATCTTATGCAGCTTCCCGAACGCTGTCCAGCCAAGTTGGATTCCACGATTAACCTCTCTCGAAGTCGGACCTACCTAACTGGACTGTTTGTCCCGAGTATACATACTGTTCTACAACTTCGAGTGTAGTGTCTCCTACCTTCACTGGAATGTTGTACATGGACGTTTGACATAATCTTCGTCTTGGCCATGTTCATTTTGAGACCCACTTGGCGTGAGACTCTACTAAGGTCATCGAGCATAACGCCGAGATCTTCCAGGGTCTCCGTCTCAGGAGCGGAAAACAGTTTCGGAGATATGACGACTCCCTGTCTTACACCTCGCTGCAGTGGAATAGGCTCAGAGCGGACATGGTGACGTTTTCGTATAAGCTCTTTAACACTTTGATGTACCGATAGTCCACTTGGCACCGCTGGAGAGATCGTATCACTTATCACTGCCCGAGTTTCGAGCGAATGAAAGGCTTTTTCATAGTCTACAAACGCTAAGCTTAGAGGCTGCTTGGGGCGTTTTGCTCTCGAGGATGACAGAATTAACAGCTTCTGAAGAGCTTTCAGTATCGGTTTTCCACCGGCTTTAAGAAGCTCTGCTGTTATTCCGTCATCTCCCGGCGCCTTGTTGTTTTTGAGCTGTTTAAGAGCCATACTAATCTCGTACAGGCTAACGTCCCGGAAGTCTTCGATATAGTGTCGGGTTAGATTGGCTCTTGGGTCTTTTGCCATCTTGCTGGTGGGTTGTGTCGATGTGAATAACTGTCCGTAGAACATGTCGATTTCCCTTAAGAGCTAAGCTTTGGAAGACACGATCCTACCGTCCTCGGTCTTGAGTTTAGTCAACTGACTTTGCCCAATTGACAGATCCCTCGCGAACACCTTGGAACCTTTGTTGCGCTTGATAGCCTCTGTGACGTTTTATTGGACCACGTCATCCGAGGATCGCAAAATCATTCCTCGTCTTTTCTCCACTAGCCTGAGTGTCGGGTTTGAGATTTTGTTGAGTTTGCAGGTTTAGTGGGCTTTAAAAGTGTTTTCCCATCCGTCTGGACAGTTTCCATAATCCTGCTGCTGAAGTCGTCCACATCTTCGCACACTCCTAGGTATTCGATGCGGTTGTGCAATTGGAGCTGCAAGCTCTTGGTGTTCTGAACTTGAACAGGTGCTGGACGAAGCGTAGACCTCATTAGTTTGGACCTTTCCAGCTTTGAGTTGATATTCAATGTGCCTTTTACCAGCCGGTGATCGCTTCCAGATTTGACTGTGTTTATCACAGAGACATCATTGAATATATGCCGTTTCGTGGACAAGATGAAGTCTATCTCGTTACGCGTTGCACCGTCGGGACTCACCCATGTCCACATGCGGTGTTCTCGCTTCTTGAAGAAGGAGTTCATCATACAGAGTCCCTTTTCCATGAAGTCAGCAAACCTTTGACCTCGGGGGTTCCGTTGTTCAATGCCAAATGTCCCAACTCTCAGCTCACCATCGCCTCGTCTACCCAGTTTCGCGTTAAAGTCGCCCATGACCACGGCGTAGTGAGTTTTATTGGCATGTATGGCTCCGGAAATATCCTGATACAATACCTCAACCTCTTCGTCGGTGTGTGATGTGGTCGGTGCCTAAATCTGAATGATCGTCAGTGAATATCTTTCGGTCATTTTGAGTATCAGGTATGCAACTCTGGTCGACACACCATCGATTTTGACAACACTATCGGTGAGTGACTTGTGGACGATAAATCCAACACCGCCTTGGGACTGATGGTCGCCCTCCCGAAAATATAGCAAGTCACCGTATCGGAGTGTTATCGAGTCTTCTACCTCTCTTCGGACTTCAGATAATCCTACAATATCCCAGTGTAGCTTGCTTAATTCTTCCTCCAGTTCAGCTATATTCTCGTCGTTTCGCAATGTGCGCGTGTTATATGTTGCCATCGCCAAAGATCGTCGTTGGTGGTAGCCAGATCTCTGCCGGAGATTCTTAGCACCCCCTGCCCCACCGTTACCATGGCTGCTACCATGGCCAGGACTAGCGGGGCCGTCGGGGACAGGGGGTCATTTTTTTCTTGTGCTACATTGGGGGGTTTTGCCGTAATCGCCACGCTTGGCAGGCGGGTTGGCGATCGTAGTGGTATGGTAGTGTTACATATACATGGGGGACGCTGCTGCCCATCCCCTCATTTTCCCTTAGTCACCTTTTACGACATCCGCGGAAAGTCATGGGTTGACATTATTCCGCCGGCCGGTGCCAAACGGCCAAGAGAGTACCGCAAAGTAACGCTTGAATAAATAAATATAGCAATACTTAACATTGAGGATATTTGTTTTTTAAACGTTTCATTTTGTTTAAGGAAGTGGGAAGACTACACAAATACCTCAATTTCTGTATGAGGCAGGTTATGCGGAGCGTAAAATGATAGCCGTGACGGAGCCTAGACGTGTGGCGACAGTTGCGATGTCCGCTAGGGTGGCGCATGAGCTTGGTTTGTCAAGCAAGGAGGTATCTTATTTAATGCGTTTTGAGGGCAATGTTACAAAGGACACTAAAATTAAGTTTATGACTGACGGTAAGATAATAATTTCAATGTTATTTCTGTTTTCTGATCGTACGAATATAACTAAAGGTTCACTTATTTCTGCAACTGAAATAGATAGTTAACGTATTAGGGCAAAAAGGTGTTAGACACTTGAATTCTATTGAAACTTTGATGTTTTAACATGTTTTATATATTTTACACATTTAGAATTTTTGTTGACATATAAAAAAAGTGTTCAGATATTGTACGGGATTTATCATTCCTTTTCACCTTATTTATAATAAGATGATATAAATTCTTTAATTCGGTTTTTCAGGTGTTTTATTAAAAGAGATACAAACAGATTTTTTACTTAGTAAATATTCTATTGTTATTATTGATGAGGCCCACGAAAGAAGTGTATACACTGATATACTGTTGGGGCTATTGTCTAGAATCGTACCCTTGAGAAGAAAAAGAGGCAACCCTTTGAGACTCATTATTATGTCTGCTACTTTGAGAGTTGAAGATTTCACTGAAAATCAACGACTATTTAAAGAACCACCACCTTTGATTAAGGTATATTCCGTTATTCATTATCTTTACGAGGTTAAGAGTTTATAAAGGTAACTGTATTCTTTTATGCCTTATATGAATTTTTTATGAATTTATTTGGTCGTAATTCTGAATAATTTCTTACAAGGGCTATTCATAATTAGTCTGTCTCGCTCGTGCGGGGATTTTACTTAATAGAAATGACTTTTATATGGTTTATAAATTAGAATTACTTAGATTTTAGCGTTATTTGGAAATACAAATAGTTATTATAACCCATAGACATACGCATTTCATAGATATAGTAGTTCATAATAATTTTATTTTTTCCCCCAGCACTCGCAAAAACTTTTTAATAAATATTTGTTTAATAGTATTACTTCTTGTAGTTTCATTATAAAATATATTTTTTGTTTTTATTTTTAGATCGATTCCCGACAATTTCCTGTAACAATACACTTCAATAAAAATACATACAGTGACTATTTAAAGGAAGCATATAAAAAGACAGTAAAAATCCACACTAGGTTGCCGGAAGGTGGAATTTTGATATTTGTTACTGGCCAGCAAGAGGTGGGACTAATTTAATATTTAATTAATGCATTACTATCCATATTATTACTATAACTAATATGAATATTATAGTTATCCATATTATTAGAAATAAGGATAATAATTATTAAATTAAATTTACCTACCAACATGAGTATGTATGTCATGCGTGAACTTGAGACTCAACTCTGGTTCCAATTTTGTATTATTTTCACTAATCGTATCATGGTAATGTTTGCATAATACTGTTTAGTGTTAGAAATATGGGTTTTGTTGAAGTCATTATTAAAAAAACAAAGGAAAAAAGTATATTCGAGTATATATAATTCGAGTTAAGACCACTCTTCCTCC
This sequence comes from Pharmacophagus antenor, assembly GCA_018245475.1. NCBI lineage: Eukaryota > Metazoa > Arthropoda > Insecta > Lepidoptera > Papilionidae > Pharmacophagus > Pharmacophagus antenor. The sequence goes on from DWQX01003225.1 coordinate 14,905, forward strand.
TATTGATAGCTCGCGAATCACCGGATTCGCGAGCCAGTTTCGATGAAGCTGTAATAGTCGTCAATAAGACTAACAGCGCAAACTTCACCGAATCCAGCAGCAGCAGTCTTCCTCCTATTTGTAGTTGAGTAAAAATAGAATAGTCTTTATAGCATAACGAAAAGAAAAAAATAATACATATTAAACAAAATTAAAGAAAGTAAGTGTTACAAATACAGCGAAGTAAAAGCATACATCAGCAGTGCAAAAGGCAGTCTTACTGCTGAAAGCAGTCTTACCCACACAGCATAAAAAATAGAGGTTATTCTCCATGGTGATATTGTGCATGAGGTGGTAGCATAATTTTTATTGTTGCTTATTTTGTAGGTCCGTTATCTAGTACGTAAATTGAAAACATCTTTCCCGTATCGTAAGGACATCAATTATTCCAAGCTAATAACAAGGAAGACGGCCGGGGAAGCTGATACGGCTCTAGACTCGGAGCCGGAGGACCTAGAGTCTGATGATGACGAAGTTTGTTATAATTTTTGTCATACTCTTCATCGTTTACATTCTAAATGCGAAATTGTTCTTTTGTTGGATTTTCTGGTAGTCCCAGTCTAAAATGTTGAACCGATTACGATAAATTTTGATATAAATCTTCATCGTAAAATGGTATATAATTTGCATGGATAATGTTTGAAAGTTTTTCACTTATAAATTGAAAGTGAAGCGGAATGTAGGTATTGCACATTGTTTAAAGATGCTGTAAACTTGAAACTGTGTATATACAGTTTAAATAAAAACTAATTTGTCTCAAGCATACATTGTAAAATGACAGATTATCTCTTCTTTACATTTTGGAATTATTAGTTAATGATAGAAGTAATTGAGAAAATTTCTTGGTAATGTTATTATAACTTTATTTTTTAACCGAGTTCTAAATCAATCATGAACTTCATAAATGTGTTTTTTTCATAAGATGTGGATTTATCTCTCTGCATTCGGTATCAATTATTTATGACATGCTTTCTATAATAGGTAGAGAAGGAAATGAAAAGAGCGCGCAAAGCGAGGCGGAAAGCGAAACTAAAGGCAAAGTTGCTGCCAAAAATAAATCTAGACGACTACGATATGCCCGAGGATGATGGCCAGGCAGACTTAGTGGGCAGTGATGACGACAGTGAAGGCCATTTAAGTGATTCCGGTGAGTAGAATCCTATGGAGTATAAATATGAACATATAGAATTTTGACTGCTTCCCTGGCGCAGTGGTTTATCCGCTTGTCTTATAACGTGGAGGTCCCTGGTTCGATCGGGTGCTATAGTAGTAGTGGAGTCTGGATTGTGGGAGGGTTTTTAAAACCTGCCTGGCAATCTCAATGTCAATCTACCGCCATAACATGCTAGGTACCGGCAGTAACACACGAGAGAGCCAGAAATATTCTAGGCGAACACGATTCACCTTCTACAGGGTCATTTTCATTTACTATCAGGTTAAATCTAGGTCAAGCGTTAGCCCATAACGAATATAGTGCTGAAGTCACAATTTAACCAACACTACATTGTTTGGTTACGCGTATAGGTTATTATCAGGTGAACTTCTCGTCTTGATATATATTTTATTCAATTTCATTTCTGCAGACCAAGAAGATGACATTCTATTACCGGAAATAAAGTCCTGCCGACAGCCGCTATGGGTGCTGCCACTCTATTCTATGTTGAGTTCGTCGAAACAGTCGCGCGTATTTGACCCGCCGCCGACGGGTTCGCGGTTATGCGTTGTGAGTACGGACGTGGCCGAAACCTCGCTCACCATACCCTCGATCAAATATGTCGTCGATACGGGGAAGAAGAAAATGCGGTAAGCTTACGGCTTGCATTAGTACTTTGCATGGAGTATGATGGAAGCTGTTCAGGTGGATTCCAATAAACTTTCCACAATCCTAACTGCACCATTAGCTAGCATAGGTTCGAAGTTTTTTGCCCTTTGAATTATATCCTGCTGCAGACAAGATGGTAAAGGATATTCACGTACTAAAACCACATTATTATTTAATGTCCCTAGCAGCCTCGCAGTACTAGGACAAAAATCCACAATGACCACTTAATTCCTTCTAAGACCCACTCAAAATTGCAAACCTAAAGATCCTTTTAGACGCCTTCTATTTTAGGCACCAGTTACTTTATTCATATTCTTAATGGCCTGACACTACATGGTGTAAGTCTGAAGGGATACCTACAAGAAGTAATTTTATATTCCATTTCGGGAAACGATTTTATTGTGAACGTTTCTTTTGTTACGTTTTTAGTGTGTACGACCACATTACGGGCGCTTCGGCCTGGCGCATAGTGTGGACGTCGCAGGCAAGCGCTGCTCAGCGCGCGGGCCGTGCGGGTCGCACCGGGGCGGGGCACGCGTACCGCCTTTACAGCAGCGCCGTGTTCGCACACGAGCTGCCCGAGCAGCACGCGCCCGACCTCTGCCGACGGCCTGCTGACGACATCGTGCTGCTCATGAAGTGCATGTCTATCGACAAGGTAATGATCTAAACATACACATTTGTATAGTATGATGTTATAAGGCAATTCTGCTTCACTTGCGGGTCACATACTTAACGCACTCGTTTTAATTAATTATGCGCATTAATTTAAGTTATGATATTGGCAGGTCGTAAACTTTCCCTTCCCTACGGCACCGGATAGAATGCAACTGCGGCTAGCTGAGAAACGACTAGAGACACTGGGTATTTTGGAGAAACCCGAAATCAAAATCAGCAAGAGAAAAGATGACAAAGAGGTAAATATATACTTCATATAAAAGCAATCTATCATCGAAATTATCTTTTATGTCTGAAGAATTCGGTAACGTGATGCTAAAACACGAAATCTTTTTGACGGAACTCTAGAAGGGTTGGTATGGTAATGTATATACTCTTAATAACATTGTGCCTACATTCATTGTATAAATTTATGAATATATTAATAATTTCAGGTTTTAAAAGTGACTCCGCTTGGTAAAGCGGTCTCTGCGTTCCCATTACTGCCGCGCTATGGCAAGATGCTGGCATTGAGTCACCAGCAGAACCTTCTGCCGTACACCATCGCATTAGTCTCTGCTCTAACCGTGCCAGAGGTAAGAATACGTGACTACAAAATCGTACAAACTAACTTGATGTATATATCCGATTGGATTATGGCAGCAACATTTCTAAGGCTTTTAGACCACTTTAGCTACTGCTGTATGCGATTTGTCTATTCGGTAACAAGTTTGGATATTAGATCTTTAAAATGAAGTTATATGGGTGTGTTAGTTTCTCTTCTTGGATATCGTCTAAATAATTAACTAAGTAACTATATATTTTTATTAATTTTATGGTTTTATCTTTTATGTATACTTATTGAAACAAAAAAGCATAAAAATCTGACCACTGGATTGAAATTGTGCGTGCGATTGTCGCCGATTTAAGAACATCTTTCTCGTAGTACGTCGATTAAAAAAAATGGGATTCCAAATTTGAATTCCGAAATTAAAAAGTGTAAAACTACCATTCACAAATAATTTTGCGTCAAATAGCCTAAGACCCATGCCAATCGATTAAGTAGCTTTAACCCGATTACCCGCGGGAACCTGCTGGATCCGGTTAACGCAGGACCGATCAACACAACGGCCTTTGGGGGAGTTTTATACCCAGTAGT
>DWQX01003226.1:0-18576 GCA_018245475.1 Pharmacophagus antenor
ATATATAGGTTTGTATATATATGTTCATGTATATACATATACATATATATACACACACACATATTTATATATATCCTTCCCTTCAATAGATTTCCTGCAATCTTTGCCATCGCTTCTCCCAGGCCCCGATTTTTATTCGACACAACCTATTCCGCACGACGCAAAGTCAACCCATTGTCTATTTTGCTACTTTTTCTACCGCATTTTAGTTTGCAATTTATTTTTTATATTATCATTCATTTTTCTTTTAATTTTGTGGTAACTTGAATGTTTGTGTATTCATTGCATTGATATTGTACATTTTCATAAAAATTATCACTGTTTGTTAATAATTTTCATAGTTAGTAGTCAATTATTGTTAGCATTTTCGCACCATTTTATAATTAGCATTTTTTGTTTCGTACTCGCGGTTTACATAATATATCTAATAATCGCCCATTTTTTCGTAATTACGTCTATGTCGCTAAAATACAAGCAAATGTTTTACGAACACAACTTTAATTTATTTTAGGTTGAAGCTTTTGTGTATAACTATCTCCCTCACGATAATAATAATATCGTACTGCATGTTTGTACTGGAATGGCGGCTTCATTACATCATTGCGTGGTGTGTTTCACACATGTTTCAGGTAATGGCCAATGGGGAGACTTTCAGTCGTTCGCTTGTCCTATCACCTACGAATACTCCTGATACATCCCTGAAACCCTCCCGAAACACCCCTAACCGTTCCCAAAACCCACCTAAAAACTCACTGTACCGTAGATTGTCGGCGCGGCTTTCAGGTCACCGCATTAGTCCAAATAAACCCAATGTTGATTCCATTGGAATCCATTCTCAAGATGATAGAGAACAGCGGTTGCTATGCGCAAGAAACAATGTAAAACATACCCAAAGCAAAGATGAAACAGATAATTCAACAGTTAGTTATTTAGGGAAGTCATTTGTAGATGATTTACGTAGTAATTGCGATACAAACCAAAGCACTAGTTATATAGAAAATGTTGATTTGCTTAATAAAACAGGCAATAAGGAAAACAAACACTCGTCCCAAGTTCCAATTGGGAGTAGAATTAATAGTAAGAGCAAGAGAGAAGTGTTTAAAAATAAATCTATGAACGTTTTCAACCTTGTTGAATGTATTACAGAAGCAGGTTCTCTTCGTTCATCTTTAACGAAAAGTTTATGTGATTTAGATTGTAAAGATGAATCGGGTTTTCTCTTGCCTACATCAGCTAGTAAGGAACTCCAGCATTCAACAACTACAATATCTTCAGGTAAAAAAAGGAGTCGAAATTCAACTGAATCCAATTTTCAAGTCAGTGTAGTGGATGCTAACATTTCGCCTGACAAAAGCGATGAAAGTAACTGGAAATCTATAAAAAGGCTAAAAATTAAAGATTCCTTCAAATTTAAAAATAGACCGACTATTTTTAGGAAGACAAAAAAGGATTCTATGTCAAAAGCTGTAGGTGATATTACAGTGGAATTGGTTAGTCCTGAATGTGTGAAACCTACTGATCCAGCTGGACAATTTTTAGCTTCAACATCTTCCCCAATCCGAGAAGATGACAATGATTCGATTTGTTCACTAAACATTAGTAAGCAGTCAGGATTTTTTGATATTTCCTTCGCCTCCATACGAGGATCTAAAACAGTTAAATCAGCGTCAAAATTACGTAGAAGTGTTAAATCTTTTACTGCTTCCTTCAGAAGTGAAAGAAAAAAGAAATATGAAAAAAGAAACGAACGGAACACAGATGAAGCCACCCCATGTCACCTGTCAACGGATGTAAAAAATATTTCCACGCCTAAACGAGAGTTCGACCAAATGAATCTAGATATATCACCCGTTCAAGTTGACACAATTGATAGCACAGATATGAGAACCCCACATAAAGAGGAAACGGATTTTGACGATTGCGACGACTCTGCCATTTTTAAAACGCCGCACAGGGTGTGGATTAGGACGCACCGCCATTCTATTTGTGGCGGCGCGGATCTGAAATCGAAATTATCTAAGTCAAACAATTCGATTCCCATCCCGTCTTTGTCCTGCGCCCCGTCCCCTGCGCCCCGGCCCGCTCGTGACCAGCCGCCGCCCGCTTCGACGTCCCCCACCCGCGACGTTCGCGCCATTTCTCAATGCCATGGACTATCGCTACCGGTACTAACACACCATTTAATTCAGTACTACTAAATATTAGACTAAAATTGTCATGCCATAGATATTATGCTATATCGATAAAATAAAAACGATGAATGCCGAGTCTACCAAAACTGTCTGCATGCTCTACCTAGTCCATCAATATCGATTAGATGCTTTCAAATGCATAAAGGAGTGGGATATATAGTATGGAAAATATTATTTGTACTAGTATAGCAAACAAGTGAGTCATACTACTTTAAAGATCTTTTGGTAAGTTTGATAGTTATGTTTTGGACAAGTTACATATTGATGTTTATCTTGCAGGTAGTAGATGTACATAATACAGGAGTCGCTCCAGAGTGTTCCTCTAGAGTGCACATAGTCAAAGCAGAATGGTTTTGGGCTTCAGTACAGAATGAAGAGGCTCAAGATGAGAGAGAATTTCTTTTCAAAGATGTAAGTTTTATTTCATTAACTTTAGTGTTAATGTAAGTTGAAGATTATTAATATTAATTTTGTCTTTTAAAATTGAAAATATCTAAACTAAACTTATACTTCATCTAAAATGTCTTTCTATTCGGTCTACAACTGAAAAGATTTTTAGAAAAAGTACAAATTATCTAAATTTTTTCTGTTACATTACGAATGCTCCTGTACAGTATCTAGAAGAAGTGTCGCGACGATCTTCTGTGGGGGGCGTCTGTGCTGGCGCGGGCACAGGTGGCGAGGAGGCGAGCACGGCCACACCGTCACAGCTACAACGCTTGCGCAAACGTAAGCTGCGGGGTGGCGATGCGGCCCTTCATAAGCGGCGTTCGTCCCTCAGCGATGCCGTGCTACTCAGTCTGTCGGGCAACCTGCTCGACTGCACACCTTCGCCCGACGGCAAGCAGCTGCTTGAAGGTGTTACTCGCTCAGTTTAAGTTTTATGTAAATATTTGCTCGAATGCTCAGTTTGTCAATGTACCTTTATTGGTGACGATGAAATACATACGGCATCTCGCCATACCTTGAAATTCAATGAGTACTGTAGATATTGATATAGTTCAAATTTATTAGCATACCAATTGTAAGACATTTTGTAAATGCAGCAGCGCTTTCTGGTGTCATATCATAATGTCGATAACGAGAAAAACTCCTTGCCAAAAATTTGCATATAGATGCCAATGATTACAGTAAGCTGACCAATAATTTTAGAAATTATCATTCTTAAATTGAATGTTTATGGCGAAATGCTTCTAGAATAGATTTAAATCAGCCTTCAATAATTCAGAGTCTGAAGTACCTGACAATGTGGTGCGGAAACTTATGTCCCCGAGGCAGCAAGTCTTCATGGAGTTATTACAAACAGAATCTAATTATGTGGGGATACTTCATACTATAGTCACTGTAAGTTGTATTTTTAATTGCGTCTACTAAAAATAGTTACTACATTTAATTTTATCTATTAATATAGATTAAAAAAAAAGCATGCAACCGTTTAATATTTCGTACTATTGTCAGAAACCGAAACAATGATGATAATATGTTCAAGATTCTAATGTATTTGTAAAATCTATACATTTGTACTAGAAAGAAAAAAAGATATGAATAACTTGTAATAAATTTTTGTTACAGATGTTTAAACAACCGTTGGAAGAGATGGCCGAGGAAGACAGCAGTAATGGCAAAAATCAAGCTTTACTGAATAACACGGAACTCAAAATCATTTTCGGAAATTTACCGCCTATCTATGAATTACATCAGTAAGTTTTAATTTCTTTACCTACCAACTTAATTATGAAAAAGTATAAACAGATAAATAATAATATTTGTTCAAAATTGTTTTTGTTAATGTTTCAAATTGTATGCTATTTTGCACAAACACACATCACCTACTATTAGGTAAACATCATTTTTGTGTCATAGCTTCAATACAAAGCTGGGTTGTAAGAAAACTACGTGTACAAAGAGATACTTGTATTACGTTTCTTTCTTCTGTAATCGGTATTTTGATTTTAGGAGAATGCTTGAAGAGTTACATTACGCACAGGCTCATTGGAGTGAAGAGGTGAGCATCGGGCGGTTGGTGCTGCGTTATACGCCCGACATGGTAAAAGCTTACCCGCCTTTTGTCAACTTCTTTGAGAACACAAAGGAAATGTTGCAGCAATGTGATCGTGAGAACCCTAGGTAACTATGTAACATGTAAGATACAGATGAAATTTGTGGTTTGGTTTGTGACAAGAATTAAACTGTAATATTTTCAGATTTCATGCATTCCTGAAAATTTGCCAGACACGACCTGAATGCGGCCGCCAAAGTTTACAAGAACTATTGATCAGACCAGTTCAGCGATTGCCTAGTATAAGTTTGTTATTAGATGGTATGTTACTGTTAATTTAAGTGAAATTTATTTGCTAATGAACTTATATTAGAGGGACCTATAAGTAATCAATTATTTTCCATTCATAGACAAAATATTTTTTTTAAATGACATTTTAATTTTTTAAGCGTTCATGTAATCACCGTCGTTTGCAATGACTTGTTGCCATCGTTCCCATAAAAGTTCAATCCCCTTCTTGAAAAAGTGTGATGAACGTAACTCAAAATATAACTCAAGATTTGTTTGAACATCAGATAAGAAATAAAAAAAATATTTCGTAATGAATGCTCCAGTGACCTGAACAGATGGTAGTTCGACGGTGCTAGGTCTCGACAGTATGCGGTAGAAGTCGCCAGCCTAACTGCTTAATTTTCTGTCGAGTAATTTTCGCTGCATGAGGACGGGTATTATATTGTTGGAGTATCACACCTTTTCTGTTTACTGAAGCTGGTCTTTTTTATATAATAATATACTCTTTATTTATCACCTCAAACTAAAAAAAAATATACAAGTACAATGTTATAAGTGCGGACTGTAACCATTGTAATTATAGACAATACAGGTCAGCACTAACAGTCTCCTAAGGTTTCAATAATTCGTAGTACATGTCATAATCACTTGCAGCAAATCTTCTGAACCAACGTTGACACTTGTTGACCTTTAACACAATATGTCGGAAATTTTGCTTCTCGTTTCCGTGGCACTTAAACCGGCGTTAAAATGTAAAAGTACACAATTACGAATTTGACTCTCAGAAGATACAGTCTGCCATTTTATTACAGGGTTAAAAAAATTATATTATTGGGAATAAACTACTAACAAAGTGGTTGAAAAATAACACAAATAAAGTTTCCTTACATTTGTCTGGTTGTCGCAGGACTAATGAGTACTTATATTATATACTTATGGGTACCCATAATATAATTAATGTTGTTGCAAAACTGCTACAATAACAAAGTATTAACTAAGTAAACCATATAATTAAAATTAAATTTTTTGTAATTAAAAATTCATTCAAGTCATAGGAGGATGCCAATTTATTTCTATCTGCATTTCGATGTATAATACTCCCTGAACACGTCTCATGAACAACGCCCAAACTTGGGTAGTGCAACTTGCTAGTGTCCGCTCTATACCAGCAGGATAGACAGAGATAGCAATACGTTTTGTACGATTACGATTTAAGAGGATATAGTTAAATTGAGATTAGTTATGTGCTCATTTAAATATATTACTAATTTTATTAGGTAAATTATAAGAACAGATTATAAATAAGTAATTCATAAGATTAGATATTTATGAAAGTACCCCAGAAATAAGACTTAAGGATAGTTTATATTTTAATGTTACGTTTGTTAGTAATTATTTTAGTATATATTATTAAATAATGTATGTTTATTGTTATTATTATAAACAGTTATTTTCTAAATGTTAAATGATTGTGTAAGTATAATATTTAGGTGTAATTCTACTAGAATTTCCCAGGTTACCCGCACTAGCGCGCGGGAGCAACTAAAAGCTCACCATTTTCTATTCATAGTGGAGTGGTGCGGAAAGACGAATTCGTAATATTGTGAAATTTCTATAAAACTATGTAAGATATGACTAAAAAATATATGGTATCTTGTGTAATAGTACTTTAATAAGTTTATAATTTCATAATAAATGCATAACAAAGGCAAGCGGGTTGGCGACAGGTGTCGCTGGTTGACTGCGATCGAATGGTATAATTAGGTCACAGAAAGGGCAAGCGGGGCCCATTTCTATATAGCCAGGAGCCACACTAATTCCCTAATATTCCGCTCAGTCGACTACTTGCCGAACCCCAGCCTCCAAACGTCGCCCGCGAAACGCCCTAATCCGTCCCGAAGTAGTGGTCCGGCCAAACATCAATTATCCTTACTACGCATAACACTGCATGCTGTATTAACACTACTCATCGACATACCACACTCGTCATTCGCCACACGCGCTGCTGAGTGAGGCGTTACATAGGCTCGCACACCGCGTACTCGAAATACATCCGATTTCTGGGTTCGATTCTCACCGCCCACGGACTGCGGTGAGCGGTACAGGTGAATGATAATTGAAGACGGGGCTTGTGCCCATCTCCGACAATCACATAGCTTGCCTCATCAAGAACCATCACTCTTCTCGTTCTCGGTCATCAATAAGACTAACAGCGAGCAACTTCATTCGAATATAAAGAGCGAGCGGGTCAGGCCTCTCTGAGCACTGGAAGATTAACCCTTTCGCGGCGGAGCGCTAAGAAATGAGTTGAGCACTAAACAGTCGATGCAAGATCGACCGCGCGGACATAATACATAATTCGTTCGGAGCGCGGCGTGTGTAGGTGATATTGCTTTCTTGTTCAACCATATTTTCGGAAAAGAAAAATTGACATTTCTTATATTGACCACTTATCGTCAATATTTGCTTTAATTCCTGGCAAATTTTCAATAAAGTCGAAAACTTTCAGAATCAAATTTTGTACTCTCCGAAGAAATTGCCGCGGATCGACGTCTGGTAATTTCCTCGTTTTCACAATCCAGATTCCGAACTGCTTGACTGTAGACAGGTTTTTTATTGTATACTTTTTGAATTTTACCTTTGTATCCAATTTCAACAAACATTTCAAACGGGTCAGAATCCAATAAAAAATCCATATCATCCACTCATATTTGTCGTTCGTTTGTCCCCATGATATGATTAAGGCCAAATTTGTAAATAATTATTTTTGATTAGGTAAAAAATCTTTTCAAAAGAAGCGAATGCTGTTATCACGTCAAAAACTAAAGACTTAATGAACATTATTAGGTAGTGATAACAAATGAATAGCACCTTGGTTTGAAGAGAGCGGCTCACCATGAGCGCCTTCTGGCGCTGTTCATTTAAAGCGGATACCTTTTCCTGAGCGCCTATGGTCGCTATTCGCTGAGAGTGAGCATTTATAGCTGAGCGCATAAAGGTGCTGTTCGCCGCGATGGGGTTAAACAAACAAGAAATTAGAAGAGCTGGAAGAGAATTTGTAAACCAAGTAGCAGGCTATCCTTGTTGCTATGCGTGTTTCTGTAGTCCCTCCGCCGCTTGCCTGTGTTAAACATACTTCCCGCGGTTTATTCGGATTTCAAGGTCTTACCATTCGAACGTTCTTGACCCCGTAACCCACACTCTCAGTTTTCTGCGACAGTGGAAAGTTTAATCGTATAAAGCAATTTCTGTTCACGCAGACATTTTGAAGCACACGCACAAGAACAACCCAGACCACGCAGCGCTCGTGTCCGCGCTAGCGGGGCTACGCGAAGTCATGTCACACATCAATGAGGACAAACGCAAGACCGAGGGCCAGCTGCAAATGTTCGACATATACAACGACATCGATCAGTGCCCGGTTAGTAAAGCAATCTCTTTACGTACGATACGTAGCTGCGTAGTGCCGTGCTCTTTTTATTCTATTATAATATTAGGGGCCGTATCCGTAACACCGCGTATAAGCATTTATTTTAAGTAACGGTAAAAATATTCAATTAAATATAAATATTCTAATCACCCCAACTCCCTGACAGATTTCAGCAATTTTTCAGTGCTACCGGGGATTTCAGGTAGGAACTTTGATGAACCAAGGATCTTGGCTGTATACGTGGGCACTGCTGGACAGAGGGCGTGGTGCGCTGTGTGCTGTCATTATCCCATAGCTACAAGAGCTAGAAGATTAGAATCGATAGCTTAATAACGACTTTAGATATATTCACGCAGGATGATGTAATTATAAAAGAATCCCAATTTGTGATTATATTGGAACTGTTACTCTAAATATTGACCTCCAGGGGGCTAAACAGCACATCAATTGTTATAGCGTTGGTCAAATTTCTATTAAAATGGGTATAGATATTTGAAAATGAAAAATATGATTATGTTTAACACTTGTATAATTTAGACCATTTGGCGCTGTAACATACAAACTTCTGTACCAATCATCCATATTTTAGATTAATAACACTGACACGACACTGTAATCTAGTGGCAGACAGATAAAAATAATATATAATGTAAGCATATTTCTAGATTAACAAATAAATGAAAAATATAAAGTGCTTTAAATCTTGAATTTTTTACAAGTAAGATTTGGTTTCTAATATAAACGTAAACATCATTTTAGGCGCACCTGGTCTCGTCTCATCGGTCATTTGTATCCCGATGCGAAGTTGTCGAATTGTCAAAAGAACTCTCTGGCAGAGGAGATCATCTTGTACTATTTTTATTTACTGACACTATGGAAGTTTGCAAAAAGAGATCGAAAGTGAGTTATATGGATATATATTAAATTATAGACTTATACGTTACAGTTTTATATGAAAATGTTATTTTTTTAGGCTTTCAACAGTAAGAGTCCCACAAATGGAATGGGTACAATGCGAATAGGTTCAAGTAAACCTTACAGGCATATATCGCTAATGCCACTAAGTACAGTTAAGCGCGTCGTTGATATAAGAGAAGCTGAAGGTAAAAAAATGTATCTATAAATTTAATAGAATAAAATTTTTAAAACGATCACACTAAAATAATAGGTACTAAAAAACCGGTGTTTTAACTTTAATTGCATGCTATTCAATTAACTATTTTGTCTATGATTATTTATCACTCTTGATATCATTACTACCAATCACGATAGGTAATGGCTGCCTTTCAAAAAATATTGATTTATGTTACCTTTTGTAATCCAAATATTTTAAATAACGGAGTATGCAAGATCATAAGTTCGTAATTTAAATTTTTAGAAACGAGCGTAATTACTTGTATGAAACTGAAGTATATAACTTATAATTTCAGATAAATTTACTTTCTTCACAAATTCACAAATCTGTTTTAGATTGTCACAACGTTTTCGCGCTGATGTGCCGTAGCAATCAAGAGTTGAAAGAAAAATTGTATTCATTTATGATAACTGACGAGACAGTCGACAAGTCATATTTTCTTCGACAGCTCTGCAGGCAAATGGCGAACACTGTATGCAAAGCTGATGCCGTAAGTATTATTAATATACTATTAAAATATAATCTTGTTATGAAAATACTCAATTGAAACTAAAAATTCCGAAACTCGCCGTTTACTAACAAACTATGCAAAAGGAAATATTATGATACTTGCATATTGAGTGTAGTGAATTTACAGAAAACAGTGTTCATCATAACCGAATAATGGCAAATTATTTAACGCTCAATTGTCTTTTTCATATATAATGTCATATATGAAATATATCTTAATGTCTTATTTTTAATATACCTCAACGTCCTAAATCATTACAGCCCCAAATAGGTCATCGTAAGATTAGTAGACAATGATATTATGATTATGAATCTTTTGTACAGGATAAATTTTTGGCGTGCCTGGAGTCACACCAGCTCGACATTGATACGAGTGATCTGGCACTTAGCACTCTCTCGAGGGTGTCCAAGTTTGCGGCACGTACTCGTATAAAGGTATCTAAGGAATACACATCCTTTGTTTAAAAAAATGTAAACAATTTTCTTAACGGGAGTTGAAAGCCAGTTGGGATTTGAAATTTAAAGTGTAGCATGGATAACGTAAATCATGGTTATGCCAGTAGCTTAGCTTAGCTTGCATTATGAACGTAAAGTAAAATAACCAAAGAAAATTAGGCATCGAAATTTGTTTGAGTTTAATCGAATTTAACTTTTTCTTAGTCCAAAATTAAACGCTTACGACAAATTTTAATACATGTTTTAACACGTTTACGCTGGCGCAGGTACGATGGCCATATATTTATGTCCCACCAGTGGGTCATGGTCGCGTCAACGTGTTAAATGACAAATTGCATAAAATTATAATACGCTAGTCCATTTGCAAAATATTTTTACAATTGGTCTAGCCAATACAAGTGTCCGCTTATCTAAAAACCGGGCAGTTACGCTCGTCAGGTGAGATTATCAATATTGTCTATATGTAATGTGTAACTAAGGCATGTATATGAACATTCATTAATATGATATGTACATGGATGTAAATGCTTTAATTAAAACTCATTTGATATATAATGATATTGTCATTACAATACATCCATTGACGCAAAATTTACTTCGTAAATGCCTTTTGTCCTATCCTCATGTACAGTTTTTGCATTGCGAGTGCTTCGCTCAAATTATAACAAAAAAAAAAACTTTTCGTTCTCTAAAATAAGTGTTTTTTATTATTTCAAGCATAAAAATCGTTGAAGTGTATGGAAATCATGTACAAAATATAAGGATTTAACACAGTGAAACGTAAGATGATGTATGTATTTAGGTGGCTAAAACACGTATAGTTTGATATATTCAGACTTGTATAATAAACAGCAAGCGTGTTAGCTGTTGTGGTTGGTCACTTAGTGGGTGTGAATGGTTGGTTGTCGTTCGGGGTGTAGCGAAGCCGATGTGTTCCAGCTGGAGGCGCTGGCCGGGCTGGGCGGCTGGCTGCGCGCCGAGCCGGGCGCCGCGCTGCTAGACACATGGGTATTGCGCGCTCACTTACTCGCACAGGTCTGACGCGCACCTTGCACTCTTCTCTCCAATAGATTGTCTGCTCCCGCCGCTAATCGAAATGCTTCACGCTGCTTCCCGCCGTCTCTAATTATAATGTATACGTTCATTTTTCAATGTTTTTAAAGTAAAATGAAGGAATGAAGCTACGTTACAATTATGAGTTTTTGTCTGCTTTAAATGTTCCATTCTCATCATCTGTGAAGTTTTACACATTGTTAATAGGTGTCGGTGGCAGGAATCAGCGTCATAATAAAAGTTGTTGCTTGTCTTGTATCGACCAATAATTTTAACATCAATTTAGCAGTAATTTTATAGCATCTAATTGCGTTCGAATACGGCTGGAACATGAGAGAATTTGGAAGAGACCCGTTATATTAATGCTTTGCTTTAATCATTTGTGATTAACTAAGACTATCGATTAACTATTGTGAGCGTGCCGTACCTATTGTGACCGGTAAAATGTATTGTCTTACTGTACAATGTGTTTTTTGATTGTGTGATTATGCAGTTTAAATCAATCATTAATAATATTAGTTCAACAGAGATTAAAAACGAAATGTGTTTGTTTTGTATGAATTAAAATTAAACAATTGTTAAATATAGTAATAAGTCGCATTAGTTTCTCAAGATTGTGAAATCCATTCAATAACTATTACGTAACAAACAGTGATAAAATCTTTCGGATATTGCTAACAATACATTTAGGACGAAATTAACAGCTTAACAGGAAAGCAAATTTTTTTTTAATTATATTATGCATACGTGTACGTGTGATGCACTATGTGATTGTTATTGCAAAATTATTTACAAATGTAATAAACAAAAGTTGTATGTAAATCTTGAGTAAACTGTTATTTAATGAAAAATAAATATTACCATAACTTTTACATAAGTAATACGGTGTCGAACGAAACATATTTATAATCAAATACAGCTTAGCTCGTTTATGTAAATGAACATATTACATGACATGTCCTTGTCAATATAAGCTGTATATTAATAGTTTTGTGGTCTACTGTCATCGAACATTTTATTATCTTACTGGCAACATTAAGTAAGGTTATTAAGGCAATGAAGGGCACATTATGGCCTTTATATTTAGTTATAGTCACATAATACTTCACCGAGGTGTTAATTCCATAGGCGATAAAATTGCTATCCGTCATTTACAACGTTTACATGTATATGTGTACAAAAGGAGTTCAGAGATCATCAGTTCAAAGTCAAGAATTCAGTGTTATATTTTGATAATAGTTCGCCGTATTTTGTTTATATGCGGTATATTGGTAACATAATAGTATCGGCAGTGGTTATGGTTTATTTAAAATTTTAGCGGCGTGGTTTTATAATAATGATTCTCAGTTTTACTTAAACATAAAATCAGCTTTATCGAAATTGATCTACGTACATTTGCTTGATTGAATTGTATATATAATGAATATAATATATAATGAATGAAACAACTAACGTTTTCCAAGTTTTGTTATTGTGATGATTACTTTAAAAGGAATACTGCAGTTGTATACGTTTTCAGGTCGGGCGTGCGCTGTCATTTAACAAGACGCCGTCTAAACTGAAGCGCGCGATGTCGTCTATGATCTCGCCCTTCGGCTCAACGTCCAATCTGACGCCGGCCTCGCAACTGGCTCAGATGCGGTTAGCCAGCTGCAACAACATCAACGTAAGTCTGTCTCAAATCAACTTAAATATACCACGCATAATTGTAATAAAAATAAATAACATTTTTGTAACTTTATTCAAAATTTAACCAGTTTATCCCTCTATGGGCGAAAGGCGGCAATTATAAATCAATTTATACAAAACAGGACTAGTTCCCTTTGAAAACGTTTATTCCAATACATACACTGTGCGACTTTCAGGTAACATCAACCTCTGTTATATTTGCATTTCTGTGTAGTATTAATGTATTGAAATACTACGTGAAAGTAACACGGACCCATAGAAGGTTAAAAAATTTATAAATACTTGCTCGAACGTAACCTGATCATCAATATTCTAATTCATCATTACTATCAGTCGATAAACTCCCACTATTGAGCATAAAGATCTTAAAAAATCCACATTGATCCGACCTGCTCTACCCACATCCAGTGTCTTCACCCTCCAAGTCGTTCTTCAATAGCATAAGTTCATAGCAGAAGTCCATAGAACAGAAGAACGGACCTCTTATGAATGAGGCGCATTGAAAGTGGCCACGTCTCTATCCCATAAATCATCACTGACAACAATGGATTCTGCTCAAAACTGTTAGAATTATTATAGGTAACTTTTAAAAGAATGTTTTGGTTTACAAATCTTTGTCAGTACATTAGTTACCAGTAGATAATTCTTTCAATAAAATATCTTACTTATGACTGCTTTCGGAAATATATTTATTGCAATAATTGTAGCTTACTTATAGTTTTTTTGTTATTAATTAAGCTGCGTAAAATTTGGAATACACCGAGAGACGGAGCGAACTAGAATAGCGGAAAGGATGGAACTGTACGGTAGGGGGTGGTATTTAACTTTTATACACTACGAGATAATTTTATATTCACAGCAGCTGAAACGTAACCTTTAATAAAATGTAAATAGTGCTCGTTATTATTTTCCATATGCTCGTTATTTTAATGAGACATATTTAATTTAACAATAACATCGATTTTATCCGTGAAGGTTCTGGCAAAGCTATTTAAAAATATCGTCATGACTAGAAAAATATTTGAAATCCGAAATTTCAATTGCAAAAATTTATTACCGAGGTAAATTTATATACATGTACACAAATAGACTGTAGTTTTAAAAAATGTGTTAATAGGAGATGGGTACGAGCGGGAGCGGCGGCGCAGAGGCTGGCGGCGAGGCGCTGGTGGCGCCGCTGTCTGTACAACCGACGCGCAAGGCGACTGGGTCGCGCGCGCCTCCCGCACAGCGACGCTTCTGACGGTGACCGCGCCGCGTGCTGCGGGACACTGGACGAGCCACACGAGCGACGCGAACGACGATGTCTAATGCAGCATCAACAAGTGCAGCGCAAACATGTAATAGGGATGTGGCAATCACGTTATTCGATCCAAGATAGACTATTAAGGTACCGGAGTGCCATGGTTTTGAGTTTTTTGAAAATTGAGATGGTTTTAATAATTTATTTGATACTGTTACGGAAGCTATAGATGGCCTTAAAACATATTTGGTGGTTACATTAACGATTGATCTATATGAGATTATAGTTTTAAACTATCAACACTTGAACATTTGACTGTACAATCGATACTTGTAAATAACGTTAAGTCCATGTCTGTGTTAATTAGTGTAATTATCTCCATTATTCTGGCGAGAAAAAAAACCTAGAGGCCAGTTTCGGGGATCTGTAAAATAACAAATAAATATTAATTTTTATAACCAAGCATTGTGTCACATAAAATAATTGATATTAATTACATAGCTTTGTAATGTGTACATATTGTGATATTTTATTTTAATCATGAAGTTAGCGTCGTATGTAGGTAGAATAGTATTGTATTTTTAATTTATCTTACCAGTCTGCAGTCGTATTAAACCGTTCCTAATATTTGTCTTATCGCTTCAAGTTGTAAAACACTATTGATGGTTAATGGATCGGAATCAAAAAGCAATAAGTGCTGACACTATTCTGTGCTACTTGTAAATAGCACGTGTGTCCTTTGCCCTTCGAGGCTTTGTCGTTAAATCAAACCCACGAAAGTATTTCTCTTCTTTTGGTCGCGTAACGAATGCGTCGTCTAAAGTTTTCAGCACCGTAAAATTTTGGTGAACGTAATCGTTGTGCAGTGTACAAAGGTTAATATTTATATATTAAATGATTGAACAAAATAAACATTATTTTAAATAAACAATGGCGTTTTACTTTTATTTTAACTCATTTTAAAATAATCATAACAAGATAAGAATTGCAACATAATTTTTTTATAAACGCAACGGTGCGCTCGTGTTCTGTTAACTTTTGTCTTGCCGCGTGAACCGCAGAAACATGCACGCGTTGTAGACCGCGCGCAGCGGCACAGCCAGCACCACCGCGACGAGCGGTACCAACGCTATGTACACCATGCGCTTTGGTAGGTCGCAGTGCTTCAGCTGGGTCAATTTTAACCCTATCACCAGCTACAAACAATGTTAATACATTCATTAAAAAGTTAATAAATATATGTAATAAATAACATTGAACAAAACTTCAGAGGCGTATACATCAAAGATAGTAGGGAGTGTGTTCATACTCTTTGAAATCCGAAACGTTTTAAAAAAATACATGATTCAAGAGGATTATTTCACTATTCTTTTAGCGAAGTAAAATTAACGATCCTTTAAATATTCCAATAAGGGCTTTTAATCTGATGTGTCATTACATAGCGGAGGGGTAAGATTAATAGCAAAATTCAAAACCCTGCAACTTGTCGATATTTGTTATTGTACAATATATGTGAGAACATGTATCAACCATATTTATTCAGATTTTTATATTGTAAATTAAATTACTACGTAAAGTATACTAAATTGGAAACTTATATGTGGCACACATACCAAAGTGATTAATGGTATTATTTGCCATTGGGTCCCAATCCTAGTCGAGCACGTGTTCTCTTCTGTGGCAAGATTTATATCCGAAATGAAATCGTGCCCACGGTACACATACAATAAACCAATCAGTTCTAGCAAACAAACGTAAGGAGTAGACAGCTCTGACATAACCACATCTACACTTTCTAACATGGCGAGGCCACCCTGTAAAAATATCTATTACATAAATAACCTCTTCAAGGACGATTTCTAATTAACAAAAGAGAAATATAGGTAAATTTTAAAATTCCAGTAAAACCTTAACACTTTGAGTCCGGCGCCGATATTTCTGTCTTTCTGTTCAGCCGACACCTGGCGTAGATTTAATGACGAAAGGTTGGACCAAACTATGCAAGGGCCAGAATGAACAGAGACCCAAAACAAAAGCATATATTTGTTAAGAATGTTTCAATGTTTTTTTTTTTTGAAATTACTACGTTTTATAGTTTTAATAATGTTTATCCAAGGGAACTACGATGTCCGACAGGAAAAAGTGTCGGTCCGCAGGGACTCACGCGGGCCGAACGGAAAGTTGACTACCGGTCCCCGGGGACCGGCACCGGGCTCAACGTGTTAATTTTATTTTCATCAGTGGTCAAGTAACGGAAGGTAAAGAATATTAAAATATATGTTAAAGATTTTCGTCTATATGTTAATGCTAATTAACTAAATGCAAAAGTAATCGTCCACGTATGTGTCGTAAAAGGGTTAAATTTCTCGAAATATTCATACTTCAAACAAATATGTATGTTTTGTTCGATTGTATATAACACAGAGGTTTCCTTCCTTGTTATAAATATGCATCGAAATCTGAAGATAACATACAGCCAAAGGTAAACTACTTTTATATCACTACAAGGTAGGAGGTGTGGTAAGTTGTGAAATACTCATGATGGTAAACCGCCATCATAACCCTCAGGAGCATTAGCTGTTGTTGAGTACTATTGTCTATCTCAAGGAAACCTTTCAGTATTCTTGCGACATATTTAGACGTTCCCATTCGAAAATACATTATAGACAAAATCACTACATAAAAATCACAATTAACTTACGTTCGTTGCGAATGTTAAACTTAATATCATGCATGACAACATCAAACCAGCTACCACGGCGTGTTCTTTGAAGCTTTAAATGGAAAATGTAACGTACATTAGTTGGGTTTAGTATTCCTAAATTGAAACGAATGCTATAAATAATGATACTCACACTAATTTCACTCTATATTCAAAAATCGTGTGGAGTGCTGTCTTGAGTAATACAAACGCTACTGTCATATAAGAAAACATCATTCCGCCAAATACTAAAGTCGACCTTAAAATTAACATCGGATGAAATTTTAAGGTAATTAGGTGTGTCTTAATAATTTTAACTTAATGAATAATACTTACAAGAGATGTGTGTAGTTACCCACGAGTGTACATTTTGAATACAAAGGTATTATCCAAAGAGTACCTTTAACACAAAGATACTAAAATTTTATAAGTCATATGTATTAGGTATGCTGAGTAATTACAGAACAAAAATATTAGTTATATTTGATACATAAGTAATAAATGTCTACAAGGTAAATTTCTCACTGTCATACATGTTGTAGACCTTTGCGTTCGGTTGAGCGCAATCATCGAACGCGCAGAGTGCCGCGGCGCCGGTGTGCAGAGCAGTTAGTATTAGAATTAAACCTGAGTGCCACACGTTTTCACTATTCAAGCGAGGATCTATATGACCACTGGCTGTGGACGAGAAAACATATTATAGTTTTTTTTCCTTATAAATAACCGAAGGTTTAGTTAGTATTTCTCCAATACCATAATGATTTAATCCTTTGCCGTGAATAAGTTCAGTGCCGGTACTTGCCGAATGTATATACAGAGCACATTCAAAAGCATCAGTAATCACCTGAACAAATTAGTATGTTTTAGAGTACAAACTAAAATAAAATAATAAAGAATTTAGCTTAAGACATATATACTTACAACTATTACTTCCATAGCACCCGTGCGAAAATATTTCCGAAATGGTTTGTTTACGTTACTTGTTTTTGCTATAGCCAAGAAGACTAATAATATAACCCATATCCAAGGAACCGCTATGAGCCATAAACGCATATTGTTCCAGATCATCTACATTTTATTTATGTTATAACTTTTTTTTGTTATTAAATTATGAAAAATTTACTAAATTTAAAATAATTCAACTCACTCTTTTGTATGTAAAATGTTCTACAATCATTAAGACCCAAAGCACTAGCCAAGTAAATATTATACAAGGCATTAGAGGCGTGTTTAGTAGTTTAAAGCTATGATCTGAACGTAACGACATAACTTCTATGCTGTAAAATTAAAGTAATACTTAACTGTTCATATCGTTAATAACTGTTATTATTTCAGACTGCCACAGGCCCCTATCAATTAATCTTTTAAGATGATGCGACACTCCATAGTGGCGCATCTTAAAATCTTTTCGCGGATGTCACTTCTCTTTACGACGAGCCACCATAGTACCATTAAAAATTGCCTGATATTTTTTTATTATAGTTGTGTATTGTTCCAAGGAGATAAAAAACCATCTTAAAAATTTTAAAATTTGTAGTAATTTTTTTACGTGGGGGAAATACCTGCCCTCGCGGGGGCAAGGGCAAGTTATGTCGGACTTGCACCGACTAAAACCCTCATACTGTTCCATTATTGCCGCTTTACGTCAGAGCCATAAGAAAGCTTGCGCTACTTCCGCGACACCGCCAACACCGGCCGCTTTGTAGGGCTCCCTCTCATAGGAGGTAAACCTTCACTATTCCCCTCCTAGTAAGACGCGGTGGAACACACAACACGCCATTCTCTCTGGCCTCTTACTCTCAAAGGGGGGGGGGGGGGGGGGGGGGGGGGGGGGGGGGGGGGGGGGGGGGGGGGGGGGGGGGGGGGGGGGGGGGGGG
>DWQX01003227.1:0-18576 GCA_018245475.1 Pharmacophagus antenor
ATATATATATATAACAATTAGTAATGAAAATTATGATTTTCGTTAATGTTAATTATGTAACACCTTCCTGAGGGTGACGCAACTTACTTTTATATAATCCTCAAAAATAAATAAAGCTTATAAAAAAAAATTCATCGGTAGTTGATACTTGTAATTTTTTTTAAATATTATTACAATATTGTAAATATGTCGCCGAAAAAGTAAAAAATAGAAATAAGAAATAGATATAAAGAAATAAGATTGTATAAACTATAATGTAGTGAATTAAATACAGTGTAAAAATAAAAATAAGACAGTAAACTGTAATAGAGATAAGGAAAATGTAATGGAAAAGTAAATTAATAAATAAATAGAATGGAAAAGAGGAATGAATGAGCGCACGGATATGAAGAGACTGAAAAATATTATTTGTGCGTACTAAGGTCCCTGATTTTAACGTGTCAGGGGAACGTATGAATTAATAAAAATAAAAAGATACTTGTAATTTTGTATTCTTTGCAACAGTATAATCTTCATTCCTAGTAGGACTCCACTTATCAATTACTTTTCTAACTTGAGAAATAATATATACTTAGAATTAAGTCTAGAAATACATGCATGCAAATATTATTCTTTAGTGTACGAGTAAATAACTAGTTTAGAGACGAAAACAAATTTATTTATATAATCCAACGTCTTTCTTTTATTCTGTCCATTGTATATGTTGTTAACTACTATATAAAATTTTATATGATTAGATACAATTATATCCGATACTGCTGGTATGGAAAATCTTTTTATTTCTTCCAATAAACAGTGCTGCTGCTGGGTTCGGTGAAGTGTGCGCTGTTAGTATTTTTGACGTCTATTACAGCTTCATCGAAACTAGCTCCGGATCCGTCAGCTCTACCAATAAACAGTTCAACAGTTATTCTATTTTAATAATTTAACACGTTCACGCCGGCGCCAATCCTTGTGTTTCTCGCCGTGGGGCGGCGGGCGTATCCGACCGTAGCTCTGTGGAGTGTTGTATATTGACAAAACTAATGAAAATCAAATTCGCTTAAATGATATGACACGTAAACTGATTTTATAATATCCTTTGCAACTAGTTTAAAGTGTTTACTGTTTTGAAATCTCAAACTGACTTGATATATTGTCCGTATACTTATTGACTAGAGATTCAACCTCACCTCATAGAATTTAAATACCATTTGTATTTAAACGACTAGTAACAGTGAAATGGGGTGGATAAGAAAATTTGACTCGGGGAAATTTCTTACCGCCGGCGTGTTGGAAGCCGGCAATGCGTATCAAGGTCAAGTGCGAAATCTCCTTAGCGCGTTAAATTATAATTTCAAGACAATCTGCACGGCGGAGATACGCTCGCGTTTTACGGAGTGCCTATAAAATGATATATTGCCAACGAACGAGCTAACTAAATTTTCCGCGCTATAAATATGATTTACGCGTGCTCGGAAAGCGGAGCGGTGAGTGAATTTCCGAAATTGTTTAATTGCTAATTATAATAAATTATTACCGCTGCCATTTAAAAATTATTGGATTAATTGCCATCATTGATACATTTGTTTATGCACGTAGATGTTTACATAACATAAAGTACAAATGCGAGAGTTTCAATGTCATTAAACAATTCTTTTTTTGTCGGTATTGGGCCATCGAGGTGAAATCGAATTCGACTTCACCGGACGTTAAGTGACAATGAGGCCATAGATGGAGAAGCGGGTTTGCCCAGAACACTTCTTAATCTCTGATGTGACTGTGGGGAAACAGCAATGCTTTTAAGGCGGCAGATTGTCATTGAGGGTTTAGGTCTAGCCAGGCGCATTCGAAAAACCCTATCACCATCCATACTCCACAACTGCTGTGAGCCGCGAATCGAACCCGGGACTTCATTACAAGGCAAGCGAGTAAACCATTGCTCCAACGGGTTTACATTAAAAAAAAGCGTATACAGAGCTACTGTATGACTTCTTATATTTATAGAATATAAGTATTTCTTCTAATAAAGCTGTTTAGTCAAAAGAAAAATTGTGTAATAAAACGAAACATTATTATTCTACCGACTTTAGGATAAAAGCCGCGAACACTGAAGTAGATGCGATAATGGATTTAAAAGCAACATGCATATTTCATGTCCAGGCACTCTGAAAACTCACGGAGATTTGCGAGCCACGGGTATCCGGGTCCGCTTCGGTGAGGCACCATTCGGTTCTACATTCTAATCCGTCACAGGTAGCCCGCCCACAACACGGCCTCTTAGCATAGAATATATTTAATACGGAATAAACAAATACAATAAAGAGATGAAATATTCAATGACGTATTTATCGTTAAAAAAAACTATGTCATCTTTTCGTTGGGATGAATTATAAAACAAAATAATTTGATACAGATAAATTATATTAACTAACAAAGGCGCTACTACCACACTAGGCCGAAAGCACGACATACTCTTAGCAATAATGGATGCTTAAATTAATAAATTATATGAGTTGTAAAGTCTTAAAAATCTAGGCAAAATGTTAACCTTATCCGATAATATAGAATGCAATTCCATTGTAAATACAATTAAAGGAAAATAAGAAAAACTGAAAACAAAAACTCCGGTTGAAATAAAACCAAACGTAAATTAGATACATTTATACAATATTGAATACAATTTCACTTATTAAATCTATATAATCAGTTGATTTTATTATGTAATTTAATTGAATCTTAAAAGCGGAAAAGGATATTTTTTTTAGATGGAGCATTTTTTATTCAAACTGTGCGAATATGGAATGAACTGCCTCTAACAGCAAGAGGGGCACAGCCACTAACAGAATTTAAGGGGCTTTTAAAAAAATATTACCTATCTCTTTGAGCACCTACTGTAATTACTACAAGTAATATTTATATCTATATGAGTGTATGTATGTATACGTTTATGTGCGTATTTATACATGATATATAAAATATAATCAACATTTCCTCTTTTTTTATATACTTACAAACCATATTTAATTCTATAAGCCCTATGTCCATCCTAAGGTTGTCTGAAAGAGACTGCTTTCAGCAGTAAAACCTCCTTTTGCACTGCTGACGTATTCTTTTACTTCGCTGTATTTGTAGCACTTGCTTTCTTTTATTTTGTTAAATGTTCTTTTTTTCTTTTTTCTTTTCGTTATGCAATAAAGACTATTCTATTATATTCTATAGTCATATTTTCGTACAAAGTAATTGCAACTACCATGATTAATTGTTAATTAACACATTATCGACCGGTGACGAAATAGAAATTCCCTCATCTTGTTACGTTTTCTCGATAAACTCTACCGCACAGGTTTCTCTTTCTTTTAACAATGAATGTAGAGTAAGTGAATGTAGTAGTAGAGTTAAATAACTGAATAATCGTCCGAAAGTTTGTCTCTCAATAGGCATCAACTACAAAAGTCAGAATAACGAGATAAATGTGAAAAGCCTAAAAATCGGCTACCGGTCGATAAGCTGTTAAGATTTACGCTTAATTTATTTCATCGTGACTCGAGTAAAGGCTTGTTAACAGGGAGAAATACGACCATGCCGTACTAAGTACCTGCAAAATAATATCTTTATATATGTTTCATATATACGTGTCAACGACTGTTGATCTTCTAATTTATTTTTCACATTTAATTTGTTGTGTCGCGGATCTTACGCGGATTTAACTGTAAATATAAGGATTGTCTATTATTCTATTGGGGGGACATACGAGCGGAGCTTGTATGAAGGAAGTTTCATCGAACCAGTCTTCCTAGCTAACAACCACAATTTCCAACTGTCACCAAAACAGCATTGCCGTATTTCGGTAGTCTTATATGCTAGAGCTAGGTTATTTTAAGTAAAATAAGTAAGTACAATGTCACTTAACATTAGATAAAATAGATGTCAAGTGTCAGCCGACAAGTGATAACCGACAAAAAATGATAACATCATGTGAAAATCATTAAGTGACTTTCTGACAAAATAATATCTCATAATGAAAGTTATTGATATTGAATGTATTAATTTTAATCTTACCTTCGTGAACATATTCAATGTGATTGGGGCTGACCCCCAAGAGGTCAAGCAAGATGCCCGTTGTGACCTGAGAAAGTTGTAATAATATAAATGTTTCTGAATTCAGTCTCTTCATTTAATAAGAACTTATGGTCACAGTATTACAGATAGATACAAGTACAGCGACTGAAAGCAATAGAGACACATTTACACGTAAATTATTCCAAATTTTAGGCTTTAAAAGCAAAGAGGTCTGAACGTCAAACATAATTATTCTTAAATATGCTTCGCATAGTTAAATTCACATTGGAACAGGTGTTGCTAGTCGTTACTCGTTTCTCTGATAGTCATGACATTGTTGTTTGAAATCTTAAC
Organism: Pharmacophagus antenor; assembly: GCA_018245475.1. Lineage (NCBI taxonomy): Eukaryota > Metazoa > Arthropoda > Insecta > Lepidoptera > Papilionidae > Pharmacophagus > Pharmacophagus antenor. The sequence continues at coordinate 4,396 of DWQX01003227.1, forward strand.
GGTAAATGTTTTTTTTTCTCTATCCTTTCACCGAACTCTGGTTGTCTGCATTGTGCTTATTTTTTTTATTTTGTAAACTATAGGACAACGTGCTGGTGGGTAGTCCTTAGCGTCGCTTCTTCGTCCATCTAAAGCACAACGGAGGCGGCGATGTGTGCTCGAATTGCAATGCTGCCCGTTTTATTTGAAATCAAAAATTTGCCTTTAGGGTCGAAGCTTTATGTTATGGTGGCGTTTATTCAAAATGGCGTAATTTTTAATAAATGAATTCGACTTTGACATTATATAAATAATCATTAGCGTATTATAGTTGTTATCGTATTGGTACCGCATAATTGACCTTCCGTCTATGATTATATCGCCACTGGTTAATTGGACACTTTATATGACATATCAGATGCATAACCTAACATCTCATCGCATCTGGATAATTGGCAATCTCCCGCTGTGCGTTTTAAGCGCCATTTTTATCACGCACGACCAACCTGTGTAATAAGTTATCGCCAGTGGTATTTTCGGACCGATACGAACTAGGTGCCTTCACGAAAAGAGCGTACTCCTTCCTTGAAGGTCGAGAACGCAGTTGCAGCTCCCCGAGTGTTGCGTCTGTCTGTCGGCGACGGTGATCACTCTCCATCAGGTGAACCGCTACAAAAAAAAAATTGTTGAGATGTTTGGGGGCAAACGCTGCGAGTGATTTTCTATAATATTTTTACGAATTCGAAATACCACTTTTTCATACCACGATTTAATATGGTTTTCGAAAGAAAAACGATAATAAAATTAAACATTGTTTGACAAGAAAAGTTACTGTATTATAAGAGGTTAATGCTAAGAACTCTCCAACGAAACTTTCTTATGAACAATTTATAAGACAAAATAAGGATCATTAATACGAAAGTAAACTTACCTCGCCATTATGAAAACAACAGTTCTCTGAATTTGAACATCACCATTGTACCACAGACTGTTATAAGCTGAAACGTCTACTTCGGAACTCTGTATACAACGGTTTCATTTAATGAACAAACGAAATCCAATATCACATTTAAATATCTGTTTCACTGTTATAGTTTTATTCACATTCATTATCATATATCATATATAAGTAACATTACTTACATAATATATTAGCCCCTATTATGGAAAAACTACAATAGAGACGCTACAAAATTAATAATTAAAAAAATATATTAGATCATCATCGACTTGTTAACTAATATCAATTATTCAAACTAAAAACTATTTCTTGAATATTAATTTTGACTGTATCCGTTGCGCATTGAATTACGCGCTTGCCTTGTAACGCAGAGGACCCGGATTCGATTACTGGGCCGCAGGAGTAACGGAGTCAGCACTGCTGTGTTCCGGCAGTCATACATTTGAGAGCCAGATGTATTCTGTGCGAGACACGATTCACCATTTACGGCTTCATTGTCACTTAACATCAGGCGAAAACAAGGCCAAATGTTATGTTAGCATATAACCGACAAAAAAAAGATTCAGCTAATAGTGATTGCATTTGGTATTTCGGTGGTGGTAAGGGTTTTCCTACCAGCTGTATTACTACCATCCTATCCTTGTTTACAGAATTTCTTCATATAACTATAAAACTACTTTATTGCTCAACAGTCAAATGTTACATTTTTTAATGTTTCACCAAGAGATTTTGTATGTGACTTCTTTAACAATGATTATTTCTGTAAAAAAATTATGCAATTGTATTTTCATAAAACATTAAAAGAATAACTGTCTGAAGTGAAAATTATTAATCAATTGTCAAAGAAATTAAATACGCCATGTGTATAGGTAATATTAATATTATGTTTAAAACCTCATTCTTCAACAGTTCACTGTGGTAACAAAATATATACAACGGTAACAATATAGCTAACACTGCTATAGAATTATTTGCGGTCTCCACGAACCCACGGGCCACCTGTGAAACAAACAAATCCAGTAGAGTAAATAAAAAAAAAAAACAAACACTACTTCCGTAACTTTATAATTGTCACTTGCTTTGCGATACATCTAACGGAAAAAAACTTTTTAACTGGCATCAACAAGAGATTCCGGACCAATTATAAAAGCGGAGAATTGAAAAAAAGTGTCATTTGAAACTATTGGAGTCAATAACAATTTAAAAGTGTCTTTAGCAATAAACTGATCATGACAAGCACTTTAGATAAATTAATCACTTAAAGAAATTCGGGGACGTCTAAGCAAATAAAATATAAGATGAGACGACACGAGTTTAATTCTTAGTACAGCGGAATTCCTAGTTATATAAACAAGGTGATTAAAACAATGAAAGATGAAGGAAATATTAGTAACGGGCAAATTTTAAGAATAATCACTTTTGGTGACAATTTTGCTAAATATAACTTTACGGCAGGAAAAGTAACGCGGTGTATCTACCTAGACAATCTATATAAATAAGGATATATTAGAGTGATATAAATTAGTTACATTAAATCTTCCCGCTCGCCGTTTAACCGGCCAATAATTTCTGATTCTACCCCAGAAGGGAAAGACATAAATTCAACATTAGAGTACATATATATTTATACTGTATAAAGATTTTATAGTATAAGCCCGCGTTGCGACAATTGAGTAAATAATAACCAAAAAAAAACCTTCCTGGATTTAAATCAATATCCAAAACAGCTTACCGTAATTGCAAACCCGAAGAAGCATATAATAACAGTAACGCAAAATAAATTCATTAAAACCATTCCGTTGAATACATCATCCAGTTTCATCGCTAACCTGAAAGTCGCATGAAAAAAAAACTGAAAAATTATTACTAACGTAAGTGTGGTAGATGATACAAAGAGTTAATTTTCGCTTTATTATTTAATAACGTCTTACTTTATTAGCTTATTTTAAGTATATTGTAAGGTTTTAAAATTAATAATAATCATTTCCTTTAAAATTTAATCTGTGGTTTTCGGATTGTCTATTATCAATTAAATGAGAATTGGATTCAGGGGGTAGTTGGCTCAAGTTGGCGCGTAGGAGGGACGGTGACGACACGGTGGGAGTTAGTCGGTTTGTAGCAGCGCTTGGAGTCGGATGTCTGCTCAGTTAAGTAAGCAGTGACGGAATTTATATATATAAATTTTATTAAAATATATTTTAAATTTTAATGCGCTACTATTTCATTTATAACAGAACTATGTTCATTCTACGTCTAGTATATCTGGGACACTACTGTAACGATAGAGTTAATTTACTTTCCTCATCTTTTGCAATGAGTTACACTAACACAAGCTTAACCATTTAAGTTTTTTCGATGACTGTACATTGTTAAGTGGTTAATTCAATGATAAATCAATTGCATACGATGTTCCTCTACGTCATGATTAACTTAACCTTATCCCATTCATTTAGGACATCTAACTATACGTACATATCTCTCACTAAACAAAGCACTAAGTTATTGGCATTCGAAATCTTGGAAAGAAAACCTTTCTTCTGGGGAAAAGTGAGAGTAATGTAGGATTTTTACCCACTAAACTCCCTGCGGCGGTTGTCCTCAGCATTTTAAAGGAATCGCGGGATCTCGACGAGTTTCCCCAAATAGCAACACTGGCGTTCTATTCTTTGTGTGTAACGTGGTTGGACGAAATGACTTAATAAGCTACGCTATTCAATTACGTTATGCCGACTGCTACATTGGTATTTAAAATTCAATGCGACCTTAGGGACATGTTAGTTGGACTTTAATCAATACACGCTGTTTCTTAACTTACGTACGGGACAAAATAATTCAAATCGAGAATAGCTATTGTTGCAGTGAGATATTTCAAATTCGTACCCGTAATTCGCATCAATATTCGAAATATATTTTCAAATTTTTCGATATTAAATAATTTAGCATACTTAAAGATATAATTCGATTAATTTCACAATTTTATTTATGTTCTTAATAAACTTACGAAACTAAAAAACATTTCCATTATATTTAATAGCGATTTATTGCTAAAAGAAAATTAATTTTTAATCATTATTATTACCAATCGTACAAAAATTATTTACCTTATTAAATGTTGATGTCGTTGAATAAATTCTTCAATAGAAATACTTTTGTATTTGTTAATATTTTTACTTTGTTCAAATGTTGATTGATCGCTCATTTCATCGAGCCTAACATATGGCATAACATGTTCCAAATCCAGACGTAATATCGCAAATTCTATTGCGAGGTTACCACAAAATGTTATCATCAAAAATTCTGAACTAAGTAAAGCATATACGATATGTAACACTGAAAAGAGAAGACTTGTCAAGTTAAAATTTACCTAATAATCACATAGATTTCTCTACATTGGTAGGTCACCTAATATTTTTTTTATACTTAGGTCGAGCCAATAACTCCCCTCCACCTGATGTTAAGTGGAAGTGGAGTCCAAATGCGAAGATGGCTGGTGCGACAAAAAGTTGTTGCATCAGCCATCCTCAACCTGCCGACCCGCAAGGTGCTACTTCACGCTACGCGCAAAAGAACCAAGGTTAAATGAAGGAGGAAACACATGAGCTGGGAGGGAGTTCCATTTAGGTATAGTGCGATAAAGGAAGTAATTTAAGGTGTGGAACTATTTCCGTGGCGCAATGTCTAACTCTTGCTTCGTAACTTGGAGGTCCCCGGTTCGATTCACGGGATAACAGCATTGCTATGTTCCGGCAGTCATACGCGTGAGAGCCAGATGTATTCTGGATCAAAGCGATTAACCTTTACAGCCACATTGTCACAAAAAAAAAGAAAAAAAAATCTCATCTTGTGTTTTTCTCGATAAACTCTTTACCGCACAGTTTTTTTTTTTATTATTAAAAATCAATGCCTTAAAGAACTGAATGATCGTCTGAAAGTTTGTCTCTCAATAGGCATCAGCTACAAAAGTCAGAATAACGGGCTAAGTGTGGGCGAGGGGCGACGACGAAAAGCCTAAAAATCGGCTACCGGTCGATAAAGTGTTAACATCATATGAATATGAGAACAGATATTGCCCATAGCAATAAAAAAAAACTTTTTACTCATAATACACATTTCCTTTATTATTAGATCTTCTTTCGAAAAAAAAAAGTCGGGCGGAAATAAACACATCGTACATAACGGAACAAATCATAAATTTATGACTAAGTATCAACGGTATAAACATTAAGTAAACTACCCAAAGGTCTTAACGCACTAAATTAAAAAAAAAAACAAATCCCATCGTGAAACGTACTTGTGAATGCCTGAAAAGCATAGGTGCTTAGATATATAATCCAATTATCTGAAAGATCAAAAGGATATACACTGCTAAATATAAGAGTCAATTTGCAGTCATCGGATAAAAAGAGTCTTCGAAAAACTACAACGACCAATGGCGCCGACAGGTGTAGCCATGTACTGAACATATTGCTCCAGTAGAATACTGAAAACAACATTTTCAATTACTAAAGGTTGAAAATTATACAAATGGAAATATTATTGCAGACCTTTTCATCTACAGTAACTATTCTATAATTATCATACAAAAATTGGGATAGAACACAGGTGTAAACCTAGCTCGCAGGTCAGGAACTCCACATGTCTGTTATTGTAAATTTTGGACAATAAATAATAATAATTATTACTATTCTATTAAGCGAAAAAACCGTATCTTCTAGTGGTAAAAAAAAATTAAAATAAATGAAATTGAAAAAAAAAACGATTTTAGATTATGGCCGTGTTTTGTTGTATACATGATATATATTTATATTTATTTACTATATATAAATGAATGTAAAGAGCCGTTTCTTACGTACATAGCCAGAACATTGCCGGCAAGTGTTGTAACGCAAATATTTCTTTTTTTGCTACCGTAACCTTTTTCATTAGATCAGAATAAGCGCAAAACGATTATAATTGAGCGTATAATTTTTCACCTCTAAAATCTCGTACTTAGATATCTAATAGAAAACATTAATGGGTAACGATGTATTGTCTACTAAATTGGCGCTTGCTAATTCATTTCTCCCACCTATTACCCTACCTACCCTCGATTATGCAGATGTTTGCTATCACGACTTGGCTGAAGCGCAGCTTGATTGGCTTCGACGTGTTCTAAATTTACGCTCACCATCTACATTTGGACTAAGCGAATGTGATCATATTATCTTTCGAATTCCGTAGAAAACTCGAGTGGCCGATTCGACTTCGCAGGTATATTCACATTATTACCACTTTATACTTTATACAATGTAGTATTCGATCCGGTCACTCTCTCTATATATCTAAAAGTTCGCATTAAATTTCTCTCTTCGTGTCAATGTACATTCCATTTCTCTCTTTCAAAACTCTTTTACAGTTTCGGCAGTTCGTCTATAAAACTCTTTACCAGTTCATATTCTTCATGCCCAATCTCTATTATTGCTTAGTTTTAACTAACACTATTGCTGAAGGATGAAGTTTAAGGAATAGTTGTATACACATTTATTTGTTCTTTTCGTTTGCTATCATCGGATACTTTGTATCATTTTTTACAATGCCGAAGTGCCACAATTTCCGGTCTCTTTTATTTTTATTATATTTATTATTTATTATGATTTTTTTTAGTGGGTTGTCTGGAAGAGATTACTTTTATAGCGATAAAACCGCCCATTTAACATTTATATAACCATTTACTTTTAATTGTGTTTTTTTTTCGTACAATAAAGTATATTATTATAATTAGATTGCATCTTTGTTTTGTGGAAATATCCGCAGTGAAATATTATCACACATAACCACTGAAGGATATCTCTATTCTACTTGAAGAGATAATGAAATCTCTTAATAAAGCCAAGCGCGGGAAATCGATGGGACCTGACAATATTAATATTGAATTTAACTGAAAAACAACATGGATATTCTCGTTGATTTCATGAAACAAATATATAGCTCTGTTCAGCTACCCCAAGATTGGTTGAAGTAAATATTTGTTACGATTCCAAAGAAAGCGAATGCAAGAAGATATGACTTTAGAACTATTAGCCTCAAGTGTCACGAATTGACGCTATTCATCTGCATCATTTAGAAACGCATAAGAAATAAGTGCAACAGATTAGATAGCTCAGATAGATTAGATAGCTTGCGGATCACCGGATTCGCGAGCCAGTTTAGATGAAGCTGTAATAGTCGTCAATAAGACTAACAGCGCAAACTTCACCGAATCCAGCAGCAGCAGCAATAAGTGGAACAAACAACTCGCAGATAGCCAGTTCGGTTTTCAAATAGGCCAAGGTACTAGAGAGGCTTTCGTTGTAATATAGATTTTGATTTAAAAACGCGAAAATATGCAACATGATGTTTTTTTCTGCTCCATCGAAAATGATTAAATTTAATTTATACTCGAAAGCAATAATATCAGATACAGAGAGCATTTCATTGCATGATTTGAACTGTGGAGTTAATATCAATAGATGGTACCATAACAACCTTAGAGACACCGTTAAGACAGTTGTGAGGTCTTACTTTAAGTAATGCGAAAAATTGTTGACCCGATAAATTTCTACGGTGAGAAAGCGGGTCTTAGAATGAACGTTGCGTAGAACGAAGCTAAACGGTTTTATCAAGAAAAGAAATGTATCATGACTGCATAATCGTTGCGGGCCTAATGCTGTAGAGGGTGCGAAAATATTAATATTTGGGTACATAGCTAAATGAACCTCGGGAAAGAGATCAAGGGACGTATCGAACTAGCATGCAATGCAATTGAAATAAACTCAAAATTTTTGCTGTCGCAGCACTGAAATTGCTTTACGCGTCCGCTTTCTTATATGATTCAACCTTTTTTTACAGATACAAGACTTGGACTATAAAAAAATAAGACCACAGGAAACGTATTTAAGGATACGAGATGGTCGGTCATAAAGGGGATTCAGATTGAACTTTTGCCGACCGTTAACACGAGCAAAGCGCCTTAGTTCAATCCCGTGCTTAAGCATAAGAGGTGTGATCTTCTTTAAATCGTCTTGATTGAAAAAGTCGCCGGCAAAAGAAGTGTTGGCCGTAAAAGAGATCCTGGCTTCCCAAGATTAGAGAGTGGCCGGAATTGCAAGTGCCGCACAACTGTTTCGCATCACAAGAGACCCTCCGCTAGTTGGGAGAAACACCACGAGAAGAAGTATGATCTTTAATAGTCCAATGTTGTTCCTTTTGTTGGAGAGAATACAATAGTTTCCGTGAAAAAAAAAATAGATAAAATTCGATCTTTTGTCACTTCCTCTACTACGTTCAAGGAATAATTTTAACTACTATCACTGTATTTTAATACCAATTTTACTGGATGCTCACTTCTTCTAACGAAGACAACCGCAGTACCAACTTCAGCCACCACAAGCAAAAGTAATATATAAACATACGTGATTCAATGTATAGTTTGTCAAATTGTAATACTTAACACTATATATACCGGACTCGTCATTTTGACACACCAAGCCCAGATAAAAAGCTTACTATACTAATATGCCTTTGACTCTCATTTTTTTTTACTAAGCCTCTGGCAGAATTGATCTATATATTTTATTTCAAAACAGAAATAAATAACAATATAACAATACACAAAACTACTACAGAAAGAAAATCATAAAAATGTGTCGGAAAATCTAGTGTTAATGCGATAAGAACATATGTTATTATTGCTTTGACCACCTTGTGGACTATATACTAAGCTAGATATATGATAAACAAGAAATTATAAGTTGCAAACAAATGCATTTCAGTAGATTATTTCTCAATTATCATTCACAAAGCTCTCTTATGTAAAATCGTGTAGTACAAGTTACTTTATTTTTCTTTTAAAAATAAAAAACACGCATATTTACGCGAGAGATGCAACTTCAGTCGTTTTATTAGATACATCTTAGTCCTCATCTGCTCATTGGTTAGATTCGATGTCCTCCATATTGCAGCCAGTTCGCTTATCAAATTTTCTATGTCCGATTTTCTATATAACACAATAATCGCTTTTATGACAGCTGTAAAGAAACCAGAAATTAATATTACATAATGATATTGTATCAATTCAGCTCACACTGGAAGCGAGGCAAGTAAACATATGAGGACCTCAGTCAAAGAAAGGCGAAGGTATTTTTTTTATCGTCAATAAGCAAAAGTCTGATCTCAATTTCATTTGACATTGAGGTCGTAAATGTGTGAAATGTGCTCAAGCAGAATAGTCTGGCTTTCATTTGTATGACTGCGAGAACACAGCAGTGCTGTAATACTGGAAAATTTATTTCGAAACTGGTAGCTAAGCAGGCGCGTTCGAAAAAACCATACCACGATCGTGACCACTATTTTGACCTCAGAAATGAAACTGGAATGTTTGTGTTACAAGATAAGAAAACCACTGCGCCACACAGGCGCTATAATAGAACTCTCTGTTATGATATAAATAATATTGAAAAAGTATATTATCACCTTGTACAGAAACTATGCTAACAGGAATTTTGTATGCAACTTCGAATGCATTTGACTTTTCCGTAAATATTTTACACATAAAAGCCCAATTGCTTAAGTTGTGTAGCAAGGCACATAGCGCGACGCAGTACAGCTTCCAGTTTTTATAATACAATCTATCATAAAAGTTAATGTAAAAGTTACTGAACATTTTGAAACCCAGCTTCCAAACTCCGTTGAATTCGGGTGGGAACGGTTTAAATTCCATTTGGAGTCGATTTGCCGTTTTATTGTTTCCTCGAGTGGCGACGTAAAGAAACTGTCAATTGTTTTTAAAAAGGTACAACATTTATAAATGTCAATTGTATAATTACGCTTCAGGGATCGGCGTACACTTTTTTATATTTTTTGTTTTTTTGCGTTATCGATAAAATATTAAAAATATTATGTAATAGCACAAAATAATTGAGTTTTTATTTGAACTGGTGAAATTTACACGAACTTATTCTCTATACGAATAATGTTTTATTTGAAAATCAATTCAATTATTTTTCTTCGGTGCCAATTCTTTATCTAGACTTGATATTATATAAATGAAACAACCACATATCCTAAAAATCAAATCTGTTTTAAACATTTTATACTTGTATTCTTTCACTCTCTTTTTCTCTCTTAACTAAATTTTTCGTTGTACATTTTTGTAGAGCTCGTATCATTAAATTGTCATTCGGTTAATCGGTTGACTTTACATTAAAGTAAAAAAAAAAATGTCACCTAAATAACTAATAACATATTTCAAATAAGAATTATGCCAAAGTCATAACTTCAAAGTTCTATTAAGGATTAAAAATGCAGTTTTAATTAAAAATAATTGAAATAAAATTGTAATAGAACAAGGCGTGGGATCGGTGGGCTAGGGGAGGTCTATGTTCATCGGTGGAGGACGATGGCTGCATTGTGACAGAACAAGCGAGATTTCTTAAGTTTGCTTCACGCAGACCCCGGAATGGGCCAACAAATCTAAGCATTTATAGTGCCGCGGTTGTGTTCCGAATGGAGATCCCGCGACCCATTCAAACGCTGAAGACCGTCACCGAAACGTATAGACTGGTAAAAATTCCATAACCCTGCCTTCCCCCCAGAAAGCAGGATTTGTAACCAAAACCTTATGTTCAACAGTGAACTATGAAAGCTCGTCGTGATGATTAAACGGATACATAAAACCACATTTGCTACATCTGTGTGAAGAATGATACATACCGGAATAGTTTTCATTTAAATAAAAAATCGCCAGAATAACGATGCGACAACAGCTGTGAAATAATGAGGTATAGGGTGCAGACTGCTTTGTTTTTGTTATCGGGAAGGAAATCGAATGATACTCTGCCTTCTGGGGGAAAATCAGAGTTATGTGGGATTTTTACCCACTAAAACCGCCTCGGGTGGTCGACCGCAGCGTTTTGAAGGAGTCCCGGGATCTCCATTCGGAACACTACCGCGGCACCTCCAACGCTACGCTAGAACGATAGCCCGTCCCGGAGCCTACACGATGTAGACTCCATAACCCTCGCAGGTTCTACCACAATGGCTAGAGACCACGTCCAGCCATCGTCCTCCTAGGAGCCGCTTAAAGGATGATAAGGACCCCTTCCTTGCCATCCACACCTTCAAAGGTCCCTTTATGGTAGGGAAACCCGTTTAGAGGGGAGAGTCGTGACGCAACTCGTTAACGCCAAGACGGCTCGTCTCCGAGCGGGATCTGTCCTCTCTCGGGATGCTGACTGCTGCCTTATTCCTCCTGTATATTCTACCCACGTAATGTTATTATTAATTTATTCATTTATATCTACAACAGTTGTCTGAGAGAATGACAATTGATTACATCGTTTCATAGTAAGATTGAGCCCAGTAATATTTATGCATAACTTAGTTATAGCAGTAATGAACTTTATTACTTGCAATTATGCACTTATGAACATAATCTCATAGTTTTTCTTGTGTCAATATCATATAAATCATTTTAATAACAATTACTTCTGATCAAATTACATAATAATATATTAACTATGCACATACATCTCCAACACGTCCTCTCTAACACAGTAACCTCCACAATATCCTACCAGTTTTCTTAATGAACATAGACCAATTCTTCATCATTAAACTGTTTGACATAAAAAAACATAAACCACATATTTCCTTTAATCCAAGTAGCATAACCCTTCAACTTAATTCTATTTTACTATTGATATCTGATAATACTCCAATCATCTAATACTCTGTTCAGAGAAAACGGGGTGGGGCCTAGTGACTTGTGACACAGGGTGAAGACCTACTACAAGCGCCAGTTCCCACAAATTGATAAAGATATCTGTATAACTGTAACTTCTTAGTGTTAAAACCATTGTACTTATATATTTTTTTCTAATTTGTGGTGATAGAGAGACTATAATAATAATAATTATTATTCGAGTGTTTTGAATGGAGTGAGTGAGCAAACAATGGTAGTACACCCATACAAGACTCAAAGGCCGACATATCTGATTTAAGCAATGAACCCCACTAAAATTAGCAGATCAGAATTGCTACATATTCTAAAAACAAACATATAGATAAAAAATAATGAATACCACAGCTATCAACCTGTCAAAACGACCGGTTGCACCAACTGTTAAAAAAAACATTAGTTGTTCCATTTAGTACAAATAGGTACATAAAAAACGTGAATACTTCTAGTATTAATATTTTTTTGTGTAGATTAGTTATACACGTAATGCTCGGGACAAGCAAGAATGCCTCTGGGGGCAAGAGGAATCTATCATTAGTTACGTTGTTTTATTTATTATATGAATGTAGGTTAAATGCTTGTGATACAATGTTTGAATATTAATGTACACGATGAAACTAGGTTGAAATAGATTATGCAAATCTTCTAAGTAAATCGCTACAAAAACACTATCAAACATCGATTAGTTAGAACTGCAGTTAGACATAGTCCCATAAACTTAATGTCTCCGTACAATTTAATTTCAAATAGGGAACTCAAAATATTTTTTCCACTATTCCTATGCGTACCTTGCCCACTTTAAAATTCACGTTATCAAATAAAATTGCTGTCAAAACGGACAATTATCGAGCAATACTCAATTTACCGTATGTATTGTGAATAACAACAATTTCGTTGTAATTGTAGTACATCGATTTTTTTATTTACATTATTTGTAATTGTCAGTGGGCGATTCGATTTGGATGGTTATGTTTGGTTTTCAAAAAAAAATTACGCGGGCTTTATTTTACCGAAATACGAAACGAAACGAAAAGTGAGGTCATTTTTAACATACATATTGATATGGACACTTGTTTTATTCAAATATTTACATAATACTATGGCCGAATGTGCTTTATCGCATACGATTTTTCAAAGCAAACATTGAATGTTATTTCAATGTGACCCATCATTGTAGTTTTTTAACAATGTAATTCTTTGAAATGAAAAATCAAAACTAATAATAAATTATTTTCGTATACATCGATTTATTTATTCATATTTTATTATTATTACGTTATTAGATAGATAAAAAAATTAATACTGAATGCAAAAAAACATAAAACAAATTTCAATGTATTTTGATTATTCTGACATAAGTTAGCAGTTAATAGTGGGGTGGGTAACCTTTAGCTTTTTATTAACTCTTTACACTGCACATTTCTTGCAAAACTTGTGTAATTTTAAAAACACATAATTCATAACTTACACGCGTTGTTTAGTTTGTCATTTAATCTTTCTATAAGGTATTTTTGAACGAAAAGGAAAACTCATCTGTAATATTCAGGTACTTTCATTAAACATTTTGTTTCATCTTTAAACTTAAATAAATTTTTTTCTGGCTGCCCCAGTTGCTCAGTTGTTTACCGCTTGCTTTGTGATGTGGAGGTCCAATATTCGCCTTTCGGACCACAGGAGCAGCTAAGTGCGAACGGTGATGGGATTTTCGAACTTGGTTAGCTACCACCCTCGATGTCATTCTGCTACCATAACAGCGTTACCGTGATCCGGCAGTCATAGTTTTGAAAGACGGAAGTATTCTGAGGGAGCAAGCTTCACTATCTACGGCCTCAATGTCACTGAACATCGTGTGAATTAGAGGTCAATCGTTAGCCCATAACCGATAACAAGTGCGTGTGCGATATTATCAATTATCAAAATGTTTAATTTCTTTGAAAAGCTGTACAGCTATTTTAGTATGGAATACATCGTGAAAATTTCCAATGCGGTGTCCCTTGATGGCTTTCATTTATAATGTACATTTACATTATTATTATTTTTTTCATTATTGTTTCATTGTATTGTTGAACGCTTCAACTTGTTTTAATAATTGGCAAAACACTGAATTAGTGATAACCATATGTATTCCACGTCGTGCTTTCAAAGGTATCTTCATCATCTCTCGAAGACTCCAAGTGTTTTAGCAAAATGTGTTGAGATTGTAATTTACTCAATAATATGTTTTTTTTTTTAATCAAGAAATTATCAAATATTTCCTTTTTCTTAATTCAATCATGGTACGCAAAGTACGGCCTGTATCAATTATATGAAATGACAGCCAATTTGACGATTCGCCGATATCCATGAATAACATTACGCAAATTGTAATTTTACATTAAGCTTTATAATTTTTTTTATTATTCATGCATTAATTTCATTGACCACATCTCGATATTACTATAAAAGGAAGTTGGTATACAATTTATAAAATTTTATAGCGTTAACA